>CM064548.1:55234416-55236916 GCA_032716605.1 Paralithodes platypus
TTTCATTAATCGAGTTTAGGAGTAAAGTTGGTTGGTGGAGAGAACATAATAATTACAGGCTCGCTATCGCCTCACCTGGATAAAATCGACACCTGAATTGCACGAAAGGTCTTTATATGGGGTGAAAGTTCTTAAAATCGCTAAACTAATGGGGCAAACGTTTTATAATATCAAAAGCAATGGGGCTAAACATGAGGGAGAAAGGGGTCAAGAAAAAAATCCCTCAAGTGGAGATCTCCCCTTAAGCCGGTATCACACGAGCCCTTTTTCCCTAAACATTTATCCTCAACACTGGTCTGGCAGCTTATGAGGTAAACATTTAAAATATCTCTTTTACCCAAATGCATCTACCATCAGTCTAGTTTTCAATACCAGTGCTAAATATTCCAGAAATGTTGCTAGAAAAATGTTGATCATTGAATGTTGACTAAAAAAAGCTCTCGTGTGATAGCGGCTAAATTAGTCAATAGAGGAGGTTCTCATTCTCAGGCGAACAGAGGTATGCGTTTGACAGTCTAACAGATTTTTGTTTCTGTTTTCTATGTGTATGAAGGAGACAAAATGCAAAGCTGCCTGTGACAAGTGTCCTCCATCCCCCTCCAAGGTTGAAAGAGTGGTAGAGAGCCAAAATCAAGGTACACTCGGGTTCCATAATAGTCTCTGGCCCACTCATAAGAATTCGTGGACCTCCTATGGTTTTCTTTATGCAATTATAATTATCTGGATTGATTTTTAGATATAACTAGCTTTTCAATTAATAATATATATAGTTTTGTAGTTGATTTATAGACAGTTTTATTCATTAATTAGTTTCCAGAGATATACTTCCATAGTTAGAAATACTTGAAGCCCACGAATATTTATGAGTGGGTTAGAGACTATGGTGTCCGACTGTACATTATAAGTAATTTATGTGTGTTGGAAAGATGTCTGGTGTGCTTGTTAAGTGTAGTGGAATTAATAGGAGGAGGAGGTGTTTGTGAGAGTTAGCTGGGTTACTCTCTGTGTGTAGGTGAGATACAACAGAAACAGTGTGGGAAGCCAGACAAATGAAACTGGTTACACTCAAAAAATTTGAACACTTAAATTATAACAAAAATGGTACAGGCCAAGGGTAGGTTAAATGAGTTAGTCTAGGTGTCGATTTTTTCCTGCCTAGCGATAGCGAGCCTGCAATTTAGGAGGAACATTTTCTACCACAAAATGTACAAAATTTATGTCTTAGGGGGTCTTAGGGGTGTTTTTTTAAGTTTGATGAAGGTCTAGGGAGCAAACTAAAAAAACAAAAATAAAATAATAAAAGAACAAAATAATGGTAAAGGTTACTTTTTGGACCGACAATGATTTCAGCAACTATTTTTTGTTTTTTGTTTTTGCGTTTCTGTTTCGGATACAGTGTTCTCATATACTGAAGAAGAGCTGAAGTGAGTATTTACCCATTATCCAAATCTAAAAATACGCCCCCCACTAGTGGGGAGGGCTATGAGTATCAGGGAAAATGAGGGGTTAAAGAGGATATAAGACGAAAAATAAGCTGTATTTGGCTATAAACGTTTGCCGTGGGATACAGAATAAGTTGAGGGGTGAGGGGGGGGCAAGTCTCCCCCCCCCCCCCCCCCTTTCCCAGGATTTATTGAAATCCTCATCTATGTAGACACAGCAGGAGGCAAAGTCATCATTTTCCCTAACTGACCCTATTATTGGATAATGGGTAAATACTCATTTCCGACAGTCCTTGGATAATAGGTAAACACAACAAATCACGTACACACACAACAAATCACGTACACACAACAAATCACGTACACACACAACCAATCACGTACACACACAACCAATCACGTACACACACAACAAATCACGTACACACAACAAATCACGTACACACAACCAATCACGTACACACACAACCAATCACGTACACACACAACAAATCACGTACACACACAACAAATCACGTACACACAACAAATCACGTACACACACCCAATCACGTACACACACAACAAATCACGTACACACACAACAAATCACGTACACACAACAAATCACGTACACAACAAATCACGTACACACACAACAAATCACGTACACACACAACCAATCACGTACACACACAACAAATCACGTACACACACAACAAATCACGTACACACAACAAATCACGTACACACACAACCAATCACGTACACACAACAAATCACGTACACACAACAAATCACGTACACACACAACAAATCACGTACACACACAACAAATCACGTACACACAACAAATCACGTACACACATCAAATCACGTACACACAACAAATCACGTACACACACAACAAATCACGTACACACAACAAATCACGTACACAACCAATCACGTACACACACAACCAATCACGTACACACACAACAAATCACGTACACACAACAAATCACGTACACACAACCAATCACGTACACACACAACAAATCACGTACACACACAACAAATCACGTACACACACAACA
>CM064548.1:55241916-55254416 GCA_032716605.1 Paralithodes platypus
ACACCTGGATGGAGGTAAAAGTCTTAAAACAGTAGGCTGAATGGGGCCGAACGGATACAAGCTAGAAAAAGAGAGAAAATGTGAGAAAAAAACAGGTCACCCCCCTTAACGCCGTAAAATGAAGTACGTAGTTTTTTTTTTTTTTTTTTACATTGATATATGGGGACCTGCTGCCTCAGGGATATAGTCAACAAACACCTCTATTATTAACCCTCTCCGACATATGACGCGATTTTGAGCCTGTTGGGGATACTTTAAAACCTTTGTTAACATCAGGGATATTTTGAAACCTTTAGTTTAGTTACTTCAACCTCTGCAGTTGTCTTTGAGTTAGCTGTGGGCAGGAAACTAATTTTGGAGAGGTAATTATAAGAGTGAGAGAACTCTATTTCTTATTGCTAATCTGGCAACCTCTGCGTCATAAATGCGTGAAAGGGTTAATGGGCCAACTATGCTAATACGCAAACATATACCGTAGATAGCGTGCAAGGAGTCCCGCGAGTTTTGTTAAGATACGTCCAAAAATGAAAAACTAAGTCATACTGATTAAGGAGAGGCAGACCGTTTGTTTGGTCTATTAATTCATTTATTCATATATTTTGTTAGTTTCCTCCCTAGACCTCCATCAAGCTTAGAAAAACGCCCCCTAGACCCCCCTTCAAGATAAATTTGTAATTTTTCGGTAGAAAAGTGTTCCGGCCAAAGGCTGGTTCCTCTTAAAATTGCAGGCTCGCTTTCGCTCGCCAGGAAAAAAACCGACACATAAATGGCACTAAAGGTCTTAAAATTGACAACGAAATGAGACGAAAGGTGGTAAAATCGCCAAATTAATGGGCCGAACGTCTTATAATCTCAAAATTAGTGGGGCTAAGCATGAGGAAGAAGGGGGTCCAGAAAAACGGTCTGCCTCCCTTTAAGAACTGTTCTATAGGCAGGCTTTTAGGGGCAAATGTTATCAGTTATTGCTGATTAAAGCCGGCATTTATGCATTTATATTCAACCCGGCTTTCTCCTACTGCAAAAGCCGGTATCACACGAGAGCTATTACAGTCAACATTCGATAATCAAAATAATGCTGGCAACATTTCTGGGATACTTTGCACTGGTATCGGAAACTGTACTTATGGATAATAGATAAATTTAGGTGACATGAATATTTTAAAAGATTTCCCCATAAGCTGCCAGACCAGTGTTGTGGATAAATGTTGAGGAAAAACGGGCTCCTGTGATACCGGCTTAAGTTAAGATGGGGATAGGCAGAAAATATACCCTATGATGAAGTAGGTTATTAACCCTCTCCAACATATGACGCGATGTTGAGCCTATTGGGGATACTTAAAAGCCTTTGTTACCATCAGGGGTATTTACAAACCTTTAGTTTAGTTACTTCAACCTCTGCAGTTGTCTTTGAGTTAGCTGTGTTGAGCCTATTGGGGATACTTTAAAGCCTTTGTTACCATCAGGGGTATTTAGAAACCTTTAGTTTAGTTACGTCAACCTCTGCAGTTGTCTTTGAGTTAGCTGTGTTGAGCCTATTGGGGATACTTTAAAGCCTTTGTTACCATCAGGGGTATTTAGAAACCTTTAGTTTAGTTACGTCAACCTCTGCAGTTGTCTTTGAGTTAGCTGTGGGCAGAAAACTAATTTTGGAGAGGTAATTATAAGAGTGAGAGAACTCTATTTCTTATTGCTAATCTGGCAAGCTCTGCGTCATATGTGCGTGAAAGGGTTAAGTTAAGATAGGGATAGGCAGAAAATATACCCTATGATGAAGTAGGTTATTAAGGGGACATGGGCCGGTTTCCTGGACCACTTTCTCCCTCATGTTTAGCCCAATTAGTTTTCAGATGTTAAGATGTTTGCCCCATTAGTTAGTCGATTTGAAGACCTTTCGCCCCATTTCTTCGTCAATATTTAGACCTTTCGTGCTATTTAGGTAATAGACCAAACAAACGGTGAGCCTTCCCTTAAGGTCTCTAAGCCAAAGTAATGAAGTGATTAAGTTGATAAATGGCGGACATCACTTAGGACTGGTTTAAGGGGAGATGGGCCGATTTTTTGGTCTGTTAATAAGTTTAGTTTCCTCGCTAGACCTCCATCAAGCTTAGAAAAACGCCCCCTAGACCCCCTTTCAAGATAAATTTGTACATTTTTCGGGAGAAAAATGTCCCGGCCAAAGGCCGATTCCGCTTAAAATTTCAGGCTTGCTATCGTTCGCCATGGAAAAATTGACACCTATATCGCACGAAAGGTCTTATAATTGACAAAGAAATGGGGCGAAAAGTGTTGAAATTACCAAACTAATGGGGCTAACGTGTTATAACCTCAAAACAAATGGGGCTGAACACGAAGGAGAAATGGGGCTTAACACGAAGGAGAAAGGGGTCCAAAAAACCGGCCCATCTCCCCTTAAAGGCACGGTTTGAACTGTGTGTAGTGAATGTGTGAAGACGAGAGATGAATGCTACCGTAGACCCCCTTCTCCATCATGTTTAACCCCATTCGTTTTGGTATTATAAGACGTTTGCCCTATTAGTTTGACGATTTCACCCCCTTCTCCACCATGTTTAACCCCATTCGTTTTGGTATTATAAGACGTTTGCCCTATTAGTTTGACGATTTCAAGCCTTTTCGCTCCATTTCTTTGTCAATTGTATGTCTTTGTGTGCCATTTAGGTGTGGCTTTATAGGAGGAACCAGCCTTTGGCCGATACATTTTCTACCGAAAAATGTAAACATTTATCTCGAAGTCTTGAGGGTATTGTTTTAAGGGGAGGTATTTAGTTTGTTCCCTACATTTTCATCAAGCTTAAAATTACACTCCCTAGACCCCCTTTCAAGATAAATTACACTCCCTAGACCCCCTTTCAAGATAAATTACACTCCCTAGACCCCCTTTCAAGATAAATTACACTCCCTAGACCCCCTTTCAAGATAAATTTGTACATTTTTCGGTAGAAAAATGTCCCGGCCGGAGGCCAGTTGCTCTTTACAGGCTCGCTATCGCTCGCCAGGAAAAAATCGACACCTTCATTGCACGAAAGGTCTTAAAATTGACAGTAATGGGGCAAAATGTCTTAAAATGTCCAAACTACTAGGGCGAACGTCTTAAAATCTAAAAAGCAATGGGGATAAACATGAGGGAGAAAGGGGTCCAGAAAAAAATATCTAAAGTGGAAATCTCCCCTTAAGCTTGATGTGGAGATTTAGGGAGGACACTAACAAACAAATAAATAAATAAATTAATTAATTCAAATGTACAACTTGCAAAACAAACCAACTAAAACAGGAACCCCACAATTTAACAGGAACCCCACAATTTAACAGGAACCCCACAATTTAACAGGAACCCCACAATTTAACAGGAACCCCACAATTTAACAGGAACCCCACAATTTAACAGGAACCCCACCATTTAAACAATATAAAAATTATCAAAAGCACCATGTAAAAAAAAAAAAAAAAAAAAAAATATTACTACTACTACTACTACTACTACTACTACTACTAATAATAATAATAATAATATTTGTGCCCAATAGCCCCTCTCTCCATTGCTTGTTGTTTACACACCACATGTTTTAGGACGTCTTGGGTTGTAGAGGGTTACATAAATATTTAACATTCAGCAGATGTCCCCCCCCCCCCCCCCCCTTCAAGCTAAAACAACACTTCCCAGATCCATTTTCAAGCTAAAATAATATAAATACATAAATAGAATAATTAAATAGAATAATATAAATGCATAAATAGAATAATTAAATATAATAATATAAATACATAAATAGAATAATTAAATAGAATAATATAAATGCATAAATAGAATAATTAAATATAATAATATAAATACATAAATATAATAATTAAATATAATAATATAAATACATAAATAGAATAATTAAATAGAATAAAAATAAGAAAATATCGAACCCTTCAAGATGAAAAAAAAACTCACGTCGAAGTACATTTGTACATTTTTCGGTAGAAGTATGTCCTGGCCAAAGGCCAATTTCTTTTTAAGATTTAGGTCCACTGTCGCTCACCCAAAAATAATCAACATCTGAATGGAACGAAACGTTTTACGCTTCCCAAACTATTGGTGGGAAACGTCTTTCACTCCCCAAACTGATGTAGCGAAACATCCACTCCCTAAACTAATGGCGCGAAACGTCTCGTAATCACTAATGGACTGTATAAATTCCTCTCTCTCTCCAACACCCTTTCTCCCCTCTCAACACTCTTTCTCGCTCCAAAAGTAGATACAAGGCGCCGTTACAAAGGCTTTGAGATTCAGGCCGCTAGTTAAGGGGGTAGTACTCGCTTTTTCTGGACTCCCTTCTCCCTCGTGCTTAGCATATTGGTTTTGAGATTTTAAGACGTTCAGCCCAATAGTTTGGCGAGTTTAACAACTTTCGCGCCATTTGGTTGTCAATTTTAAGACATTTCGTGCAATTTAGGTGTCGATTTTTCTCTGTGGTTGCACCCTCTTCAAAGACTATAACCTTACTCTTCTCCTCATTTACATTCAGGTTCCGTTTCTCACACAGGGTTTCAAACATTTTTACCAGACCCTGTAACTCCCACTCAATATCACTCGTCAGAACAGTATCTTCAGCAAACAGCAAATATACCGTTATAAGGGTAGATTATTGTGGACACTTTATATGCCCTTTGTGTACCCATATTGTTCACAGTGTGTGTTGTTGTTGTTGGTGTTGGTGTTGGTGTTGTTGTTGTTGTTGTTGTTGTAGATCCCGAGCAGTCCTGAGTCTGGTAGACCGTAGCCATCCAGATGCTCGGGCCTCCAAAGGGGCCAGGGTGAGATGAGATTTGTCTCTGATAGGGCAGCGGGGGAGGGGATCAGGAGCCCACGGGCTTGCACCCCCGGGCCAATGCCCCCACCGTCCGCAGCCCACCTTGCAGTGCCACCCAATCAGGCGATCTCGCCACCACCTAGAAGAAATAATAGTACAGGAATAAGATAGATACTAATGGCTAAGCTTGGGTAGAGGATGCCAAACCTCACCGGATAGGACCAGCCCTTATCCTTGTGTGTGTGTGGAGGGGGGGGGGGGGGGGGGATGAGGTGAGCTTGTGTATGGAGGGGAGGGAAGGGTGCTTGTGGATGTGAGAGTGAGAGAGAGAGAGAGAGAGTGAGTGAGAGTGAGTTACAAGGATACACAAGGAGAAAACTGTCTCCTTCCAACCGCAGCAACAGTGCATATGATGATGGGTGTCTCACTACGGGATGCTGGACTGGGATAAATGGCCATATACTCCACCCACACCATCTAAATTTTTGTATATGAGAGAGAGAGAGAGAGAGAGAGAGATCGTGTGTAATTGACTATGAAAAGGCCTATTGTAAGTGTGTATGTGTTGCAATATGTGTATGTATGTGCATATTATTATAGTGACTGTGTGTGTGTGTGTGTGTGTGTGTGTGTGTGTGTGTGTAAGAAAGGCTCTCTATACCTACACCAGCACATCAACCCACTACAACACCATCACCACGGCAGCATACATGAATACCAAGAGATCATTAATCAAACTGACAACTTCTCCTTTTACCACCCGTCAACGCCAACCTCTTAAGGGGAGGTATTTAGTTTGTTCCCTAGACCTCCATCAAGCTTAAAATTACACCCCCTAGACCCCCTTTCAAGATAAATTTGTACATTTTTCGGTAGAAAAATGTCCCGGCCGAAGGGCGGTTCCTCTTAAATTACAGGCTCGCTATCGCTCGCCAGGAACAAATCGACACCTAAATGGCACGAAAGTTCTTAAAATTGACAGAAATGGGGCGAAAGTTCTTAAAATCGCCAAACTAAAGGGGGCGAGCGTCTTAAAATCTAAAAAGCAATGGGGCTAAACATGAGAGAGAAAGGGGTCAAGAAAAAAATCCCTCGAGTGGACATCTCCCCTTAACCCTGTCTGTACCGGTGCCGTCCTTTTAACTTTATTCTGGCTACTAATGCACGATTTTATTCAGTTTAGAAATGGCCTCCAGCAATTAACAGGCCTCGAACTATCTCACTTAACCCTTTTTTACTACCACAGATCCTTCTTAAACTGCAAATAATCCTTCTACATATAGCTAGAATGAGATAAAAAAAAACTTCGTCGGTACAGAAGGGGTTAAGGGAAGATTATAACTTAAGGGGAGGTATTTAGTTTGTTCCCTAGACCTCCATTAACCTTAAAATTACACCCCCTCGAGTCCCTTTCAAGATAAATTTGTACATTTTTCGGTAGAAAAATGTCCAGGCCGAAGGCCGGGTCCTCTTAAATTACAGGCTCGCTATCGCTCGCCAGGATAAAATAGACACCTGAATTGCACGAACGGTCTTAATATGGGGTGAAAGTTCTTAAAATCGCTAAACTAATGGGGCAAACGTTTTATAATATCAAAAGCAATGGGGCTAAACATGAGGGAGAAAGGGGTCAAGAAAACAATCCCTCAAGTGGAGACCTCCCCTTAAGGTAGTGTTGTTCTGGACCCCCTTCTCCCTCATGTTTAGCCCCATTTATTTGTAATATATAAAACGGTCGGCCTCATTTGTTTTGTCGATTTTAAGATCTGCCCTATTTATGTCAATTTTAAGACCCTTTGTGCCATTTAGGTGTCATTTTTTTTCTGCTGATCGATAGCAAGCCTGTAATTTAAGAGTAACTAGTTTGTGTGTGTGTGTCTGTGTGTGTGTGTGTTTGTGATAGTAAACGCTGAGTAATCCTTCCTTACATATACTTAACATTAAAACCCACACTGAACCCTCCTTGTTGTCTGAAAAGGGTGTGTGTGTAAGTAAGAAAGTTATTTACATAGATTTGCAAACATGTACTGGCTACACAGACCTTACAATCCCAGCAAGGTGGTCAGGACTTAATTCTAGTAGGGATAGCAAACCTGATAGCAATGGAAAGTGGAAGGAAAGGATAGCAAAGAAGAAGACTGTCTATCTTCCTCCGTTCCCTCCAACGAGTGTCGTACTTGAAGTTAGTTAGAAGTGAATAACTATGCAGGGGTTGGAAACTGCCTGAAGGAATTTATAGAATAGCTAGAAATGAAAAGGAATTGTATGCAATCCTTCACCTATAGTAGTATATGCATACACTCTATCAAAGAGAGAGAGAGAGAGAGAGAGCGAGAGCGTAACAATCTATCTATCTATTGATGGATGCCTTACTCCCTTTGACGAGGGTGGCCATGCACAAAATGCCCCCAAGTGGACCTTATCCCTGTGAGAAGGACAACTCATGCCAGTTTACTGAAGGACTTACAGGATTGACTACTCAATACAGAGTCCGTCCGACTCCGAGACCTATTTATCTTTATTGCACTAATTTTAAACAATGGTGATTGAGTAGTCCATCCACTAACCTGCTTCACCCGTAGGTAAGTGTTATACCTAAACCCCAAGGAGAGACATGACCCCACAACCCCAGTCCTCTGCTACCACAGCCCCAGAACCCCAGAGAGTCGCAGCCTAGGAAACCCATGCCGAATTATCTCAGTGCCCCCTCCCCAGATACTAGCCATCAAGAAAATATTAGTGTCCCCTGCCCAGGTACCAGCCACGACAGAAAACGCGGCCACAGCCCCCATGGTTCCCCCACCACAAACAATAACAAACCCCCTCGAATCACCCCCACTCCCAAACGGCAGCACCTATCAGAGGACCCGGATGTGACGTCACGCGTCCAGGCCGACCGCGGATTGGAGGACCGGAAACACACCTCCACCAACCCCAGTGAGCTGAAGTCACCACCAGAGGCGCCGCCTGATTGGTCGATAGAGGGGATCCTTCGTCAAATCAGGAATCTAATAGGGATAAAGGTGAAGGAGAAGGGGGTTGGGGAGACAAACCAACCCTCCTCCCCCACTGCTCTCCCCCCTACCCCCCTCACCAGAACCACAACGGCCTACAGTATCATTAAGACCGACGTTCCAGCGTGCCCTTTTTCCGTGCACCCTACCCGCAGCAGAGCGCACCTGAAAAGTGAATAGGTATTCAGGTCAGGTAGGGGAATATTATATCTTCCCCTCCATAAGATCTGAATTCCTACAGGCTTATTCAGGTGCCCTCTGGCCCGACTTCCAATACGAAACTGCATATCCCGGTTCAGAAGACCTAGACTGCTCACTGGCTCTAGGACCTCGACTGCTCATGAGCTTCTTGGAAGCCAGGTAGGGGAATATTATATTTTCCCCTCCATAAGATCTGAATGCCTACAGGCTTCTTCAGGTGCCCTCTGGCCCGACTTCCAATACAAAACAGCAAATCCCGGTTCAGAAGACCTAGACTGCTCACTGGCTCTAGGACCTCGAAAGCTCATGAGCTTCTTGGAATCCTCCCTGTTGAAAGTTGGTATTAATAGGACGCTTAGATGAGATCTGGCTTTTAGGTACCACTTAAAGTAACTTAATTTCTCATTCCAGCTGCCTAATTAAAAAATACCCAGACACGCTATCCATAATTGATATCTCTACTATAGCTACATTGTTCGGAGTAATCACTAAATTACCAGGCCGCTGTATAGCTATAGCAGAGAAGCTCTACCACACCCACATCCACACTACCTGCACGCTAGGGACTTCCCCACAGTGGGTGTCAAAGCAGGGTAATTTTGTGCTAAGACTTGAATGAATACGAGATGGAAGACAAGAAAATTAACATGAAATAGCATTGTGTTGGCCATTTTATCACTTTCAAAAAAAAAAAAAAAACAACAACTGTCTATTTAGTAATAATGATAAAAAAGACTGGTATATCTCTCATTTGACACCCTGCCCCACACATTCCACATCACTTGGGAACATTCGATTATGCTCACGTCCCTACTAGTACGAGTTGATTATATGGATATTCTATGGTTGTATTTCAATGTAAACGATTTATTCATGTTCTTTGTATCGTACTCATGTTGATAGTATTATTGTGTTCAGTGTAAATACATCTTCGCTCATACGCATCCTACATTATAAACTTAAATAATAAAACCTGTACACCCGCGACTCTTGTATTCTCTCAACACTTCCCCCTCGGTTAAACGGACATTGTAACAGATAGTTTGCTGTGCAACTATCCCTCGTGGTTGTCGGCATCTTAGAAAGCAGTACGGATTTGTATAAGGTTTACTCCCCTAGACGGGTTGCCGACCAAGGCTGACAAGTCCCATCCACCGGAGTAAAAAGTTAATACTAAAAAAAACTCCCAACCATTCTTCTGCTTTTTTTTAAACCCCTTACCCATCTCTGACAATGAAGCTGTGAATGACTGTGCATGGCTCTGGTGTTTGTCCTCGTTGCCTAAAGGGTCTCGGGAGGTCGCCTTAAGGGGAGGTTTTTAGTTTGTTTCCTACTCCTCCAGCAATCTATAAATGTCACCCCCATGACCCCCTTTCAAGATAAATTTGTACATTTTTCGGTAGAAAAATGTCTTCGCTCGCCAGGATAAAATCGACACCTAAATGGCACGAAAGGTCTAAAAATTGACAGAATGGGGCGTACATTCTTAAAATCGCCAAACTAATGGGGCAAACGTCTTAAAATCTCAAAAGCAATGGGGCTAGACATGAGGGAGGAAGGGGTCAAGAAAAAAGTCCGTCAAGTGGAAATCTCCCCTTAACCAAACACAAGAAGAAAAAGAAGAACACATACACAAAACGCGACCTTCAGATTATGCAGCCCTTTTGTCTTTTGTTTCAAGTTATCGTGTTTGTTCTTATTTGTTCTTATTTGTTCTTAGTGTTCTTGTTTGTTCTTATTTGTTCTTAGTGTTCTTGTTTGTTCTTGTTTGTTCTTATTTGTTCTTAGTGTTCTTGTTTGTTCTTAGTGTTCTTGTTTGTTCTTAGTGTTCTTATTTGTTCTTGTTTGTTCTTAGTGTTCTTGTTTGTTCTTAGTGTTCTTATTTGTTCTTGTTTGTTCTTAGTGTTCTTGTTTGTTCTTGTTTGTTCTTAGTGTTCTTATTTGTTCTTAGTGTTCTTGTTTGTTCTTAGTGTTCTTGTTTGTTCTTAGTGTTCTTATTTGTTCTTAGTGTTCTTGTTTGTTCTTATTGTTCTTGTTTGTTCTTAGTGTTCTTATTTGTGCTTAGTGTTCTTGTTCTTAGTGTTCTTGTTCTTAGTGTTCTTGTTTGTTGTTATTTGTTCTTGTTTGTTCTTAGTGTTCTTGCGTTAATTATGATCAATGGAGTAATTATTAACTTTCCTTGGTTATGATCATGAAAGCAAGAGTAGTTATTATCAAGACCAAACATTCAAGGGAGCCCACCTCGCTTTTTTTTCTCTTTCTCTCCCTCTTTCTTTGGCTTGTATCCATTCGGCCCCATTCAGCCAAATGTTTTAAGACGTTTACCCCCATCCAGGTGTCAATATTTTCCTGGCGAGCGGAAGCGAGCCAGCATATATATATATTTTGTTTTGACAGCAAGCTAAATTTGTACATTTTTCGTTAGAAAAATTTCTCCGGCATAGCCGGATTTCTCCATACAATACTGGCTCGCTATCGCTCACCAGGAAGAAATCGACACCTGGATGGGGATAAACGTCTTAAAACAGTTGGCTGAATGGGGCCGAATGGATACAAGCCAGAGAAAGAGAGAAAAGGAGAGAAAGATAAAAATAGCCGGTGACCCCCCTTAACCCCAACAAAGGGAGCAAAGGACTCACCATTCGCCCTCCAAGTTATGCATTGGAGGAGGTTATGTTACTGCCTCCGTCTGTATGATTGTCTGTAAACATGATATCTCAAAAAGTTATGGACCGATTTTCACGAAAGTTGGTGGGCAGATAGGATATGCACCAAGGAAGAAGTGGGTCAATTTAAGCCGGTATCACACGGACGCTTTTTCCCTCAACATTTATCCTCAACACTGGTCTGGCAGCTTATGAGGTAAACATTTATAATATTTCGGTCACCTAAATTCATCTATCAACAGTCTAGTTTCCGATACCAGTGCCAAATAATCCAGAAATGTTGCCAGAAAAATGTTGATTATCGAATGTTGACTATAAAAGCTCGTGTGATACCGGCTTAAACAAGATATCTCAAAAAGTTATGAACCGATTTTCACGAAACTTGGTGGGCAGATAGGATATGCACCAAGGAAGACGTAACTAAATTTAGAAGGTGATTGGTAGAGCGCATACTTCCGCCAGCTTAGGCGGAGGTACGCGCTCTACCAAGTTGTGTGCCTCTCTAGTTTTATATAAGGTTTACAGTTTTACACCAGTTGTTTGATCATTATTAAGCCGGTATCACACGAGAGCTTTTATAGTCAACATTCAGTAATCAACATTTCTTTGGCAATATGTATGGATTATTTTGCACTGGTATCGGAAACTAGATTGATGATAGATGAATTTAGGTGACAGGCAAATATTAAATGTTGACCTCATAACCTGCCAGACCAGTGTTGAGGTTAAATGTTAAGGGGAGGTATTTAGTTTGTTCCCTAGACCTCCATCAAGCTTAAAATTACACTCCCTTGAGTCCCTTTCAAGATAAATGTGTAAATTTTTCGGTAGAAAAATGTCCCGGCCGAAGGCCGGTTCCTCTTAAATTACAGGCTCGCTATCGCTCGCCAGGATAAAATCGACACCTGAATTGCACGAAAGGTCTTAATATGGGGTGAAAGTTCTTAAAATAGCTAAACTAATGGGGCGAACATTTCATAATATCAAAAGCAATGGGGCTAAACATGAGGGAGAAAGGGGTCAACAAAAATATCCCTCAAGTGAAGACCTCCCCTTGAGGGTAAAAGCGCTCGTGTGATACCGGCTTTTGTACGCAGCGCTCTTGGGTTTGTTATGATTGTAGTCTATGCTTTATGATCAAGGGAGTCCACCTTGTTTTGTTCTCTCTTTCTCTCCCTCCCTCTCTCTGGCTTGTATCCATTCGGCCCCATTCAGCCTACTGTTTTAAGACGTTTATCCCCATCCAGGTGTCGATATTTTATCCGGGTGAGCGGTAGCGAGTCAGCATATACATATTTTTGTTTTGACAGCAAGCTAAATTTGTACATTTTTCGATAGAAAAATGTCTCCGGCGAAGCTGGATTTCTCTATACAATGCTGGCTCGCTATTGCTCGCCAGGAAGAAATCGACACCTGGATGGGGATAAACGTCTTAAAGCAGTTGGCTGAATGGGGCCAAATGGATACAAGCCAGGTAAAGAGAGAAAAGGAGAGAAGGAGAAAAAAAAACGGTGACCCCGTTAATGAATATAAACTCCACACTTTATGGACAAAATTTCACATATAGCTTCATCAGGCCAATGACATACACCAAATTATCATCAACATCTACAGTTTCCTTCGTGATTGGACAGAGAGAGGGTACAGTCGCGCTAATAAGTCATGTCCCAGCTGTCATGATGTTTGGCTCGCTTTGTGCTGTATTAATGTCTGTCAGATGTTGAATAGGGTGGGTAAGTGTAGGAACATGTTTGTGTATTGCACTCGATATGAAGAAATGAAGCTTAGATATTGCTGATACTAAT
>CM064548.1:55259416-55261916 GCA_032716605.1 Paralithodes platypus
TAAGAAACTGTTCTGGAAAGAAGTCAAGAAAGTTAGGGAAGGTAGCACGGGAAACAGTAAGGGTGTGAAAGATAAGAATGGGAGAATGCTAGCCGAGAAGCAAGAGAGAGTCGAAAGATGGAGGGAGTACTTCAGTGAGTTGCTAAATGTAAGGAATGAAGAGCCAGCAAACATAGCTGGATGGGGTATGGGAGGGAGAAGAAGAGAAGTAGTGGAGGAGGTGGGGATCAGGAGGTCAGAAGTGTGGGAAGCCATGAAAAGAGTGAAGTTGGGGAAAGCACCAGGAACAGAGGGAGTGTGTGGGGAAATGTTGAGGTATGGTGGTGAGATAGTGATAGAATGGGTATGGAAAATGTGCAAACTAGCATGGGAGAAGGGGAGTGCACCCGATGACTGGAAGACTGGCATAATAGTCCCCCTATATAAGGGCAAACGGGAAAGAGGAGTGTGTGGTAACCACCGAGGAATATGTCTTCTAAGCGTAGTAGGGAAGGTATACAGTAGGGTACGGTGATTGAGAGAGTGAGAGTGAGAATGGAGAAATGGATAGGCGACGAGCAGGGAGGTTTTAGGAAGGGAAGAAGATGTGTAGATCAGATTTTTACCCTGAATTGTGTTGTGGAGAAGTATCTGGAGAAGAAGCAAAAGGTGTATGTTGCCTTTATGGACTTGGAGAAGGCCTATGACAGAGTTGATAGAGAAGGTTTGTGGAAAGTACTTAGAATATACGGAGTAGAGGGCAAGTTGCTGAAAGCAGTGAAGAGCATGTATGAGGGTGCAAAGGCGGCAGTACGTGGTGTGGAGAGTGAGCAGAGCGAGTTCTTTGACCTGAATGTTGGTTTGAAACAGGGGTGTGTGATGTCCCCATGGTTGTTTACTGTATATATGGATGGAGTCATGAAAGAAATACTATCAAGAGCAGTGGATGTTGGTGTATCGCTGAAAAGGGAGGGAATTGAGTGGAAGCTACCTATACTGCTGTTTGCGGATGATACAGTTCTGATGATTGATAATGAATGGCAGTTGCAGGGTCTGGTAAATGAGTTTGGAACAGTGTGCGAAAAACGGAATTTGAAGGTAAATGCGGGGAAGAGCAAGGTTATGGTCTTCGAAAGGGTGGTGAAGTCACGGAGTGTGAGGTGAAGCTGAACGGTCAGGCTATGGAGATCGTCAACTCTTTTAAGTATCTGGGCAGTGTGTGGAGTAAGGATGGGACTATGGATGAAGAAGTGCGGGAGAGGGTACAACAGGGGAAGAGGGTTGTAGGAATGCTAAAAGCAGTAACAAGAAATAGGGTGGTCAGTATGGAAGTGAAGAAGTCCTTGCATGACGGTGTGGTAATCCCGACACTGACTTACGGAAGCGAAGCATGGATGTTGGTTGAGAGACTCAGACCAAGAGTGAGAGCAGTGGAAATGAATTACTTAAGGAGTGCGTGCGGAGTTACATGGAGGGATAGACAGACTAATGAGGAAGTAAGAAGGAGGTGTGGTGTGGAGAGGTGTGGATGTACTGGAAAGTGTGAAAAGGAACAACTTGAGATGGTTCGGCCTGGAACGTATGGAAAGCGAGAGAATGACTAAGAGGGTGTACGAGAGCGAGGTGAAGGGACAGAGAGGGAGAGGTAGACCGAATGAGAGGTGGAAGGTGAGGAAGTACATGAACGAAGGCGGTGCTGGTTGGGGGGAGGGGCGCCGACTGACTGGGGACAGAGGTGCATGGGGGCGGTTCGTTCGTGGCCACCCCTTCGGGGATCACGGCGTCAGGCAATAGATATATATATATATATATATATATATATATATATATATATATAATATATATATATATATATATATATATATATATATATATATATATATATATATATTCCCATCTGGACTCAAACCACCGACATTTCGTTAGAGTCGCCATGCTCTAATCCACTACACCAAAGCGTGGATTCAAGCATGAACACTCGTTCTGGCTGTCGGGGCTTTGAATCCGACTGGGAGTATAATAAAATTTATTTGTTAACGTGTATTTTTGAGATATACTTGATATACATATACTGTTTAAATATTTGTGTTTCCTAATCAGATGCAGTTGCACTAATTGGGGTACTTTCTCATATCATAGAAGCCTGTCTTTAAATGTAAGACACCAAAGATATCAAGCTGCTAATTAAACTGTCAGTACCACAATTATCTCTCTGTCTCAATGGTACGGTTTTGATAGGGTGCAGGATACGAGTAAAAGGCGGGTTCCCAATCATCTTATTATAATTATATATTTGTTTAGGACTCGTGATAGCTATAATTATCACCCTGTTGTCTAGTTTCTCAGACAAGGGGAAGTTAGTTTCTATAATTTGTGCATTTTTCGGTAGAGAAATACCCCGGCCTAAATTGCTGGCTCGCTATTGCTCGCCAGGAAAAAATCAAGACCTAATAGCACGAAAGGTCTTAAAAGTGACGAAGAAATTGGGCGAACGTCTTAAAATCTCTAATCTAATAGGGCG
>CM064548.1:55266916-55270659 GCA_032716605.1 Paralithodes platypus
GACGTTATCCTAACCCATTACAATTCCTTAGTCCGCCCTCTTCTGGAATACTGCGTTCAATGCTGGTGCCCTTATTACCAAAAAGATATAAACAAGCTAGAACGAGTTCAACGTAGAGTTACCAAAATGATACCTAGCCTAAAGAACAAACCATACGAGGAGCGTCTTAGAGAATTAAATCTATTTCCTTTAACACAGCGCAGATTAAGAGGTGACTTAATTCAAGTGTTCAAAATCATCAAAGGCATCGACAATATGAACTCTAGTAAGTACTTCACTATCGACCAATCTAATTACACGCGGGGAAACGGTTGCAAAATTATTGGTAAATCTTTTAACTCTCACGAATCTAAGAATTTCTTCTTCAATCGAGTTGTCAACTTGTGGAATGGGCTTCCCCGAGACGTTATAGACGTTATAGACCGTTGATTCATTTAAACTCCGCCTAGACAAATATCTCGCATCAAACCCGCGACTGACTGCGTTTGTAAATGAATAACTTTATTTTATCCTCCCCTCAGTTACTAACCCATCTGTCCCCTACTAACTTCCTAATCTTGCCACGGACATTAGTTCCAGGGCAGTAATTCCCTTTCCAATGTTCCGTTACCCACTCTAAACCACTGTTTGGACACTTGATCCTCAGTGTTTTGGAGGACAAGCAGCCTAGAAGGGTCACTAGACCTGTTGTTGCTTGATTTCCTTTGTACTTTGTACTCCTTTACCGCCCCCCCCCCCCCCACCCATATCACTCCATCACCACACCCCCCTTCGCCGCCTCATCACACCTCTGCCCCCCACCACTCCCTCATCCCCCTTTAACCCCCCCATCACTCGAACATCACCTTTGCCACGCCATCACTCACTCCCTCACATCCCTCACCCCATCTCTCCCCCCTACCCCCATCACTCTCCCACTCTCGCTCCCCCCCCCCCCCCCCCCCCCATCCCACTATTCTGTAAAAACCCTCACCGCCTCTCCCTCCTCCCCCATCACTCTCTCCTCCCCCCTCCCCTCCACCCAATCACCACTATTCTCCTGTAAACCTTCACCACTTTTTTCCCCCTCCTCCCCCCTTCCCCACTATTATCCTGTAAAACCCCCCACCCCTTCTCCTTGGTCGTATTCCCCCCCCCCCCCCCACCCACCCCCCCCCCCCGCTCATTCATAAACACATTAGTTCTCAGTCATCGTATTTGCGCAGCAGATTTGCACACTTGCCGAGGTACCCGCCCCCTGTGTGGCTCGCTATCGGTCGCCAGGATAACAAATCGACACCTAAAGTGCACGAAAGGTCTTAGCATTGACAAAGAAATGCGGCGAATGTCTTGAAATCGACTAACTAATGGGGCAAACATCTTAACATCTGAAAACTAATGGGGCTAAACACGAGGGAGAAAGTGGTCCAGAAAACCGGGCCATGTCCCCTTAAAGAGTTAAATCCTCGCTTCTACAGATTGTTGTTGTGGGTAACTCAGCATCGAGAGAGAGAGAGAGAGAGAGAGAGAGAGAGAGAGAGAGAGAGAGAGAGAGAGAGAGACCTAAGCTGTTGATAATAGAACGTTTAGGAATATAAGGGTGATAAGCTGACATGGTACTTAACTTGGGGGGTCTGTGTGTGTGTGTGAGAGAGAGAGAGAGAGAGAGAGAGAGAGAGAGAGAGAGAGAGAGAGACCTAAGCTGTTGATAATAGAACGTTTAGGAATATAAGGGTGATAAGCTGACAACATGGTACTTAACTTGGGGGGTCTGTGTGTGTGAGAGAGAGAGAGAGAGAGACCTAAGCTGTTGATAATAGAACGTTTAGGAATATAAGGGTGATAAGCTGACAACATGGTACTTAACTTGGGGGGTCTGTGTGTGAGAGAGAGAGAGAGAGAGAGAGAGAGAGAGAGACCTAAGCTGTTGATAATAGAACGTTTAGGAATATAAGGGTGATAAGCTGACAACATGGTACTTAACTTGGGGGGTCTGTGTGTGTGTGTGAGAGAGAGAGAGAGAGAGAGAGAGAGAGAGAGAGAGACCTAAGCTGTTGATAATAGAACGTTTAGGAATATAAGGGTGATAAGCTGACAACATGGTACTTAACTTGGGGGGGTCTGTGTGTGTGAGAGAGAGAGAGAGAGAGAGACCTAAGCTGTTGATAATAGAACGTTTAGGAATATAAGGGTGATAAGCTGACATGGTACTTAACTTGGGGGGTCTGTGTGTGTGTGTGAGAGAGAGAGAGAGAGAGAGAGAGAGAGACCTAAGCTGTTGATAATAGAACGTTTAGGAATATAAGGGTGATAAGCTGACAACATGGTACTTAACTTGGGGGGGTCTGTATGTGTGAGAGAGAGAGAGAGAGAGAGAGAGAGACCTAAGCTGTTGATAATAGAACGTTTAGGAATATAAGGGTGATAAGCTGACAACATGGTACTTAACTTGGGGGGTCTGTGTGTGTGAGAGAGAGAGAGAGAGAGAGAGACCTAAGCTGTTGATAATAGAACGTTTAGGAATATAAGGGTGATAAGCTGACAACATGGTACTTAACTTGGGGGGGTCTGTGTGTGTGTGAGAGAGAGAGAGAGAGAGAGACCTAAGCTGTTGATAATAGAACGTTTAGGAATATAAGGGTGATAAGCTGACAACATGGTACTTAACTTGGGGGGTCTGTGTGTGTGTGAGAGAGAGAGAGAGAGAGAGAGAGAGAGACCTAAGCTGTTGATAATAGAACGTTTAGGAATATAAGGGTGATAAGCTGACAACATGGTACTTAACTTGGGGGGGTCTGTGTGTGTGTGAGAGAGAGAGAGAGAGAGAGACCTAAGCTGTTGATAATAGAACGTTTAGAAATATAAGGGTGATAAGCTGACAACATGGTACTTAACTTGGGGGGTCTGTGTGTGAGAGAGAGAGAGAGAGAGAGACCTAAGCTGTTGATAATAGAACGTTTAGGAATATAAGGGTGATAAGCTGACAACATGGTACTTAACTTGGGGGGGTCTGTGTGTGTGAGAGAGAGAGAGAGAGAGAGAGAGACCGACCTAAGCTGTTGATAATAGAACATTTAGAAATATAAGGGTGATAAGCTGACAACATGGCACTTAACTTGGGGGGTCTGTGTGTGTGAGAGAGAGAGAGAGAGAGAGAGAGAGAGACCTAAGCTGTTGATAATAGAACGTTTAGAAATATAAGGGTGATAAGCTGACAACATGGTACTTAACTTGGGGGGTCTGTGTGTGAGAGAGAGAGAGAGAGAGAGAGAGACCTAAGCTGTTGATAATAGAACGTTTAGAAATATAAGGGTGTTAAGCTGACAACATGGTACTTAACTTGGGGGGTCTGTGTGTGAGAGAGAGAGAGAGAGACCTAAGCTGTTGATAATAGAACGTTTAGGAATATAAGGGTGATAAGCTGACAACATGGTACTTAACTTGGGGGGTCTGTATGTGTGAGAGAGAGAGAGAGAGAGAGAGAGAGAGAGAGACCTAAGCTGTTGATAATAGAACGTTTAGGAATATAAGGGTGATAAGCTGACAACATGGTACTTAACTTGGGGGGGTCTGTATGTGTGAGAGAAAGAGAGAGAGAGAGAGAGAGAGACCTAAGCTGTTGTTAATAGAACGTTTATTAATAAGGGGTGATAAGCTGACAACATGGTACTTAAGTTGGGGGTGTGTGTGTGTGTGTGAGAGAGAGAGAGAGAGAGAGAGAGAGAGACCTAAGCTGTTGATAATATACCTTGTTTAAGGAATAT
>CM064548.1:55270759-55555211 GCA_032716605.1 Paralithodes platypus
TTTGTATACCCTTTATGTTGTTTTTGTTATTTGTTGTTGTATGTGTGTTGTATATATTTGTGATTTTGAGACTTATGTTGCTCTTTGTTATTTGTGTGTATTTGTTTATTATTTGTCATCCTTATGTGTCGTTTTGTATAGTTGATTTGTTTCATATTTGTCATACTTGGATGTTGTGTTTTGTCTATTGGGTGTATTTGTGTATTAATTCGTTCATACTATGTTTGTTTTGTTGATTTGTTGTTTTTGTATTTTGGTCGTATCTTTGTTTGTACTTATTGTTGTTTTTAGTTATTTGTTTGTTATTTGTTGTATATGTTGTATACTATGTTGTGTGGTTAACTTTTGTTTGTTGAGTTGGTTGATATTGATCGTTATGTTGTGTTGTGTTATTGGTTAGTTGGTTTTTGTTAGTTTGTTGTTATTTGGATGTATAGTTGTATATTATGTTGTTGTGTTTATTTGTTGTATGTTATTTTGTTGTAGTTGGTTTGTTTCTTTTGTTATAGTTTTTTGTTTGTTTGTTATTTGTGTTGTATTTGTTTTGTTTATATTTGTAGACTATCTTATGGTGTTTTGTTATTTGTTGATAATTTGTTTATATTTGTATAATTAATGTTGATTTGTTAGTTTGGTTTGTAATTTGGTTTAGTTTTGATGATTACTATGTTGTTAGGTTTAATTTGTTGTATTTGTGTTATAATTTGGATTTATATACTTATGAGTGTTTTTGTAGTTGGTTGTATTTGTTGTATTATGTTGTATACTTACTGTTTGTTTTGTTATTTGGTTGTATTGTTATATTTGTTTTTTCTAGACTTATGTTGTTTTGTATTTGGGGTATTTGTTCTTATTGTATACTTATGTTGTTTTGTTATTGTTGATGTATTTGTTATATTTGTATTACTTATTTGTTGTTTTGTTTAATGGGTTGTATTTGTTATATTTGTTTTTTTGTTATGTTGTTTTGTATTTGGTGGTATTTGTTTTATTGTATATTATGTTGTTTTGTTATGTGTGTATTTGTTATATTTGTATATTATTTGTTGTTTTGTTATTTGTATTTGTTATATTGTTTTTTATCCTATGTTGTTGTGTTAATAGTGGTTTTGGTAGTGTTTATATTTGTATACTTAGGTTGTTTTGTTATTTGTTGTATTTTGATTTGAGGGATTGAGTTATACTGTATTGTGTTGTTTTGTTATTGTTCTGTAGTTGTTTATATTTGTTTTGTATATGTTGTTTTGGTTATTTGTTGGATTTGTTTGATATATTTGATTATATGTATGTTGTTTTGTTTATTGTTGTATTTGTTCTTGCATTGCTTATCCATAGTTTTAATTGCTATATTTGTTTTACTATTGTTGTTTTGTTATGTGTGTATTTGTTGATTTGTTTACTTATTGTTGTTTTGTTATTGGTTGTATTGTTCATATTTGTATACTTGTATGGTGTGTTGTATATGTGTTGTATTGTTTATATTTGTATACTTATGTTTGTGTTTGTGATTTGTTGGATTTGTTTATTTTGTAAACTATGGTGTTTTGTATTTGTTGCTTATTGTTATATTGTATACTTATGTTGTTTTGTTATTGGTTGTTTATTGTTTATATTTGTATACGTATTGTTGTGTGTTTTGGTTGTATTTGTTTATATTGTATACTTATGTTGTTTTGTTATTTGTTGTATTTGTTTATATTTGTATACTTATGTTGTTTTGTTATTTGTTGTATTTGTTTATATTTGTATACTTATGTTGTTTTGTTATTTGTTGTATTTGTTTATATTTGTTTCACTGGAATTTAGTATTATCATCTACTTTCACGAATAGTACAGTTGAGTTACACCTGTTTGGTGTGTGATTGTGGAATATGTTGTGTATCGGTAATTGTTTCTTCTTTCTTTGTTTTAGTATTTATAGTATTGTTTCTGGATAGGACATAGTTGGTGTTTAGTTTGTTCCATTGTACTTTACCTTCCTTCTTCACTTTCACAAATAGTAAAGATGGGTTTGGTCTGTTTGTTGTGTGATTGGGATATCCTTTTGTGTAGAAGGGCTTTCCATACTTTTACTATTTTGTTATTTGTTTAATTTTCTTTTAAATTTCTTTCCCCAAACTTTAGAATTATTCTTTACTTTCATAAATGAGTTAAATATGTTTGTTGTGTGGTTTTGTAATTACTGGTAACCTTGTGTACATACTGGATTTGTATTTGATATGCATTGTTTCATTGTACTTTAGTTTCCTTCACTTTCACAAACGGTAGAGATGAGTTAGATCTGTGTCATGTGATTTCCTTTTGTTTAAATGTGTCGTGTGATTTCCTTTTGTTTAAATGTGTCGTGTGATTTCCTTTTGTGTAGATTGTTTTTTGTATTATTGTTTATATTGAGAGGTGACAGGTGGCATTGTTTATATTGAGAGGTGACAGGTGGCATTGTTTATATTGAGAGGTGACAGGTGGCATTGTTTGTTGTAGCTAGTATTGTCTAGTAATGGTGTAAAGTAGGTTATTTCCTTCTGATAAGACGTGTTATTTTACAGCAACCAGCATTAACTCCAAAATGGGGATTGGGCCTGAGCATATAGATTGATAGATAGCATTAACTTGAAGTGTTTTATATTATTGTTATTATTATTATTTTATAATTATTATTATTATTATTATTATTATTATTATTAAGCTACTATTGCTTATCTGGCGTTTAATGGTTTGTGTATATATAGACAAATGGTTATAGGGCTACCTGGAAATTCAGTGATGCAACAGTTGACAATGTGTTTAGATTGATTGATTATCACATTAGTAATGTCGGTCATGTATTGAATATTATGTACAAATGTAATTTAGCATGCGAAAGATCTCCTCGTAAATAATTAATCGAGCAACTAATTTAATTTACCTTCTGTTTGAATTATATATTTTATTTACATTCGTTGATTTACCTTCTGTTTGAATTATATATTTTGTTTACATTCGTTGATTTGAATTATATATTTTGTTTACATTCGTTGATTTGAATTATATATTTTGTTTACATTCGTTGATTTGAATTATATTTTGTTACATTCGTTGATTTGAATTATATATTTTGTTTACATTCGTTGATTTGAATTATATATTTTGTTTACATTCGTTGATTTGAATTATCTTTGGATACAATTTGTCAATATTTCTATTTTCTACCTTCATTTTACCATTACATGATGTATTATTTTGTATTTTCCCATACGTTTATATATATACAGTATATATATACAGTATATATATGCCGGTATATTTTTCGTTTGTTAAAATAGTCTCAACAATTTTACTCCTACGTTCTGTTATTACATTTAATTTATTTTCATCCAATTTGCCAAACTAGTCTCTGCTTTCATATTATTATACTCAACTCCCTTCTATTATATTTCCTACTGCTTCTCATCCCCCCCCCCCCCTTGCCCCTGCCTGCCCCCCACTGGTCACGAGAATCTCATTACTCGAGAGAAAATTCGAGAAAAGCGAGTGTTGAAGACGAAGCTCCTGTCAGCCAAGGGGTCGACCTAACACAAAGAATATTATATACTGTACAGGTATGTCCACTCATAGCTTGGATCAATGCACACACACACACACACACACACACACATATATATATATATATAATGTGTGTGTGTGTGTGTGTTTGTTTGTAAGACACATTTTGTTCTGATTCCTTCGTTGTTGAAAGTAATCTTAACTTGGCTTTCACACGAGATCAACTCACCGTCCTATTAAAGATGATTGATGATAATAGTATTTGTGATGGTGTAGTTGATAGTGCTATTGTGTTAATTTTAAAATATGTTTGTAAGGGGGGATGTTTCATATTTTGATAGATTTTGTCATCCATTTATTATTGTTCCAGATTCCTCCCTAGACCTCTATCACACTTTAAAAAACAACCACAGGATCACCCTTCAAGATAATTTTATGTTTGTACATTTTTCGGTAGAAAAATATCCCGACCGAAGGCCCATTCGTCCTGTATCACAGGCTCGCTATCGCTCGCCAGGAAAATATCGACACCTAAACGACACGAAAAGTCTTAATATTGACAAAGAAAAGGGTTAACAGATCTTAAGGTCCCCAAACTAATGGGCCGAAAGTCTTACAATCTTAAAACTAATGGGGCTAAGCATGAGGGAGAAGGGGGTCCAGAAAAACGACCCATCTCGCCTTAAAGCAAATATATACTACAGATCAACATCACGATTAGCGGTACAAACCAAGTGTTCTAACATTTATCTTATAGATTTATTGATGTGTAACGTGTGTGCGTGTATATATCTGTTAATATCTCTCTCTCTCTCTCTCTCTCTCTCTCTCTCTATATATATATATATATATATATATATATATATATATATATTATATATATATATATATATATATATATACTGTACAGTATATACACTACTATATATACACTGTGGTATGCAGTTTACATTTCGCGTTTGCAACTCTCGCTGCCGAACCGCACTCCTCGCTTGCTGCTTTAAGCAGAACTCTTCGTCTGCCTCGTGGGTTTACAGCGGGAGTTAAGGTGAGGCTGATGGACTGTTGAGGTTAATGGGAGATGGGTCGTTTTTCTGGTCCCCTTTCCCTCTCGTGTTCAGCCCCATTTGTGTTGAGATTATAAGACGTTCGGCCCATTAATTTGTCGATTTTGAGACCTTTTGCCCCATTTTGTTGTCAATTTTAAGACCTTTCGTGCCATTTAGGTGTCTATTATTTCCTGGCGAGCGATAGCGAGCCTGAAATTTTAAGAGGAATTTTCTACCGAAAAATGTACACATTTATCTTGAAGGGGGGTCTAGGGGGTGTTTTTCTAAGATTGGTGGAGTAGACGTCTAACGAGGAAACTAAGAAATAAATGATCTACTCTTAAATCTCTCCCCTACTTAAATTTATGAGGTTCAACAGTTCATACCTACGCTCCACAGAGTTGCGTTTTTCCTGCCAATATTTCAAGGATTTTCAATATTGTCGTATACATTTTCGGCAACTAGACTGATGGTAGATGATTTTGAGTGGCTGACTGTTTACAAAGCTTGAATACAAAATTTAGTTGAACCGAATTGCCAAATAAATTGCTTCCTGAACTTTAATGCCATACCTACCAGAACTGAATTGCCGAAACAAAATCTTAGAAAGCTTTCATGCACAATCTTCCAGCACAGAATTGCCCAAAGAAATGAAGGAAAAGACCTGTGTGATTTGTTGTTGAAAGCAGTGTGTTATTTGAGAGGTTCTTAAAGGTGTCTGTGGTCGTGAAGATAACCATTAACGCGGTGATTGGTTGGTAATATCTCTATCAGTAGTCCTCTCGTGAATAGTTCATGGGTTTATCACCTGTTCGGGTCGAGAGGTGAAGTTATATATATTGTTACGTATCTTGATCCTCAGGTGGTTAACTTGATGAATCTAGATAGCACAGAGATATATATTAAGGTATCAGTCAGCTGAAGGCAAAACAAAAGTAAAATCTAATAAAATTATTTCCTGTTGTTGCTTCCTTTCCTTTTGGATCTTAGGACTTAGTATCCTTTATTGACTGATACTCTTTAATTATGAAAAATACTGAAACTAATTAAAGTCATGTAGTATTTATAAAGAATTATTATTTAACCGAAGCTTAGTAGGCTATGGTTATGAACCGAATAAGTTATAGCTAAAGAAGGACTATTAATTTTATAAAAAGTCTTGAAAGATAAATATTAATTAAGAATTCTGTCTCTTACCCTTTATGGAAATGAATAGATAGTTTATGATGTATTTATTGTAATTATTCTTGGTTTGTCTTACGTTTAATAGATATATTATATATATCAGGATTTATATCAAAGTCACATAAAAGTTAGATATATTTAAATAATTAGTTAAATGTATTTCTTAACCACGAGGTTTGATTATGAGTAATAAGTTACAGGATCGTTTCATAGATTCGATCAGTCTCACTCAAATAATATGAAAAAGCAAAATATAATATTTTGAAGCAAAGATTTCTTAACTTAGGAAATCACTAGAAGTAATATTAACATTGTTGTCTAAGGCGATATTACTATACGAGACAAATGCATCACCGTACTATCTTCTATATATTGTGAAGCAAGAAAAGGAGACTTTTCTTCAGCTTGATATGGAATACTTGAAAGTATATCTATTAACATAGTTGTCCTTTTACAAATTATTACAAATATTCTCATACATGGAAATCTTCACCGTACTAAGCACCGTTAAGCATTGTAAGCTTAATTCAAAGAAAAATGAAAGAACTCGTAAGTATTAATATAAAACACTAGTATACTTTCATCATAACCCATTAACTTAAAGAGTTGCTTTAGACCACCAGGTAGTCAACTAAAATAGTTCAGGACATGATAGTAGGGTTAACGTTAATTCCCAATCACATAGTTAAACACATAATAGTAGCGTTAACGTTAATTCGCAATCACATAGTTAAACACATAATAGTAGCGTTCACGTTAATTCGAATCAAATAGTTAAGCACATAATAGTAGCGTCCACGTTAATTCCCAATCACATATCTCACTAACCAACATAACGTAAGTGTTTACACCGAACACACTTAACACACATTTATATAATCTGACTGACAGTCACAATCCCATATAATACTTCACCCCGTCTTCCTCCAGCTGCAAGTTCACCTTCCCCAACTCCAAATGAGACTGATTTGAATGCCCACAACTCGGGTCTTATATACCAAACAATGATGGTGTAGGAACGAATCAGGAGGGTGGTGCCTACTTCAATAATAGCTCCTCGAGTCGCATAACAGGTGCCTGGTCCACTCACAGCTCCTGGCGTCGATCATACGTCATAGCATCGGTCATCGAGGTAGTTTGCAGGGTCCCATATGACGCACGCAGGTGTGAAGGCTAGTTTGCTGGTATGGGGCGAGCTGGTTTGCCCACTCGCTCGTTCGCTCGCTAGTCTGCTTCACCGTTTGGGTAGTTTGGCTCCTTCAACTCTAATTCTAACTCTTAAATTAACATACAGGGCTCCGTATGTCAGAATATATATATATAGTATACAGTATATGCATTGGTGTTAGTGAATTCAGAGGTGATAATGATGATAGGCTACAGAGAAAGCAGTGGTGGTGGTAATGGTGTAAGGTAAGACATGAATGTATAATAATGTATAATAATGTATAATAATGTATAATAATAGCTAGAAAGGTTAAGAACGTCAGGGGGTGGTGGTTATTATATTGGTGGGGATGATAGTGGTGGGGATGGTAGTGTTGGTGATGATATTGGTGGTGATGGTGATGATAGTGGTGGTGATGTTAGTGATGGGGATGATATTGGTGGTGATGATATTGGTGGTGGTGATGAAGAAAAACAGAGTGGTGATGTTGCTGTAAGGTGAGAAAGGTATATGATAAGATAGTAAACACACAAGAGGACACGGGCCGACTGCAGGAAGACATGAATGTAGTGTTCCAGTGGACCAGGGAAAACAACATGCAATTCAATGAGGAAAAATTCCAATTAATACGGTACGGAGATAATAATGGTGTTAAAGAAATTACAAATTACTTAACAGAATCTAACCACATAATAGAACGGAAAGACAGTGTGAAAGACCTTGGGGTATTAATGTCTGAAAATATGGGTTTCAAAGTACATAACCAGGTCAAAGTGGCGGCTGCGAAACGTCTAACGGGTTGGATTCTGCGTACTTTTAAAACACGCGGTGAATAAATTGCCTATGATAACGCTCTTCAAATCTCTAGTGCTACCGCGGCTTGAATACTGTAGCGTATTAACATCCCCATACAAAGCAGGTGAAATAAATGACGTAGAGAGTGTACAAAGAAATTTCACTTCGCATATAAGTTCGATAAAACATCTACACTATTGGGAGCGTTTACGAGCACTGAATCTGTACTCACTGGAACGTAGAAGAGAACGTTACCTAATAATATACACGTGGAAAATCGCAGAGGGTTTAGTACCAAACTTACATACTCCGATAGTCATGAAATTCAGTGATAGGAGAGGCTGGGAATGCGAAATCCCCCGGATGAATAACAGGGGTGCTATGGGCTCTCTGCGAGAGGGCTGGTTATCACACAGAGGCCCAAGTCTCTTCAACAAACTCCCACGGCGAGTAAGAGACATGAGGGACATCTCGTTAGACAACTTCAAGAGAGCCCTAGATGTCGAACTGCAAAAAGTGCCAGACGAGCCCATCCTCGCAAGGGAGCGAGCTGTCGCTTCAAACAGTCTACTGCACCAAATCACCACCCATAACGAGGGGCGTCGCGCTCCTTGGTGCCGCTAGAGGAGCGGCGAACACATCCAAAGGTAAGGTAAGGTAGGTAGAAAGGTGAGGAACGGCAGGTGGTGGTCAGTATATAGTACCTGGGATGATGGGGGTCTACCTGCTAATTACCCACTTACAGGTGAAACTAAGTAGCCAACCCTAACCCTACTTCACCCTACCCTATACAGTCACGCCCTATGCCTATGTACGGTTGCTGACTAAAGTTCTTGGTGGCTAAAGGTCTTGGTTGAAGTGTGGCGCTGACTAACTGAGGCTGATGATGATGATAATAATGATGATGTGTGATTAAGGGGGTCACATTTTTTTTTTGTTATCTCTCTCCTCTTCTCTCTTTCCCTGGTTTGTTTCCATTCGGCCCCATTCAGCCAACTGTTTTAAGACGTTTATCCCCATCCAGGTATCGATTTCTTCCTGGCGAGCGATAGCGAGCCAGTATAGTATGGAAAAATCCGGCTTCGCCGATCCGGCTTCGACGGAGACATTTTTCTATCGAAAAATGTACAAATTTAGCCTGCTGTCAAAACAAATATATATATATGCTGGCTCGCTACCGCTTGCCAGGAAAATATTAACACCTGGATGGGGTAAACGTCTTAAAACAGTTGGCTGAATGGGGCCGAATGGATACAAGCCAAAGAGAGAGGGAGAGAAAGAGAGAACAAAATGTGAGGTGGGCTCCCTTAAGTACAGTATGTTTTGTGTGGACTATACCATGTTCCATATAGGTAGGCCAGCAAACGTGAACCCTAACCTCTGTAACTCAAAAAGGCCTGGAGTAAATGGGCTGTAAATGTCCTCACTTATTCCCTGGCTGACCCTTCCCAAATGGTAGAAATATTAGCTCGATTACTCTAGTCGTTTGTGAGTTATAGAGGTTAATATTCAAGAGATTTGGTCTACTTATTTGGAGTATGTGTATGTGTATGTGTTCTTGGGTAAGTATGTGTATGTTTTCTTGGGTATGTATGTTTATGTGTTCTTGGGTAAGTATATGTATAATGTTCTTGGGTTAGTATGTGTATGTGTTCTTGGGTAAGTATGTGTATGTGTTCTGGGGTAAGTATATGTATAATGTTCTTGGGTTAGTATGTGTATGTGTTCTTGGGTAAGTATGTGTATGTGTTCTTGGGTAAGTATGTGTATGTTTTCTTGGGTATGTATGTGTATGTGTTCTTGGGTAAGTATATGTATAATGTTCTTGGGTTAGTATGTGTATGTGTTCTTGAGCGAGTGTCTGTTGTTAAAATTAACTTTGAAAAGTTGACAGAATGAATAGAAACACCATTTGAGGAGGAACACTTAATTGACAACGTTTCGCAAATGACCTGAAGAAGCTATCTGCGAAACGTTGTCAATAAAGTGCTCCTCCTCAAATGACGTTTCAATGAGTACCGTATGTGTTCTTGGGTGTGTATGTGTTTATGGGTGAGTATGTGTATTTGCGTTTATGTTTATGTGTGTGTGTGTTTTTTTTTTTTGGTACCCCCATGTATGTTGTGTGGGGCATCTTGAATGTTTTTGGTAATATTCATATATCCTTCACCACCAGCTTGATAAAAGCCACATTGTTTGGAGTTTTGGCCTGGGGTGATTCAAGCCAGATCCGGGAGCAGCTGGGTCGGTGTTCTTATATATTATCCCAGACCCCCCTGTCCTACTGGTCTTTACACAACCTTAGGGATGCTCTTGGGGTGTGGGATTTGCGGTGGATGAGATATGTTACTTTTGCCTTATAGTTAACACGAACGTAAATACATCTAGGAGCAGCTGGGTCGGTATTCGTCTATATTAGCCTAAACCCTTCCTTTCCTACTGGTCTTTACACAAGCTTAGGGCTAATCTTGGGATGTGTGAAGTGCGGGGGATGAAGGAGGGGAAGGTTTAGAGTAGAATGAAGATAGTTTAGCTAGCTATTAAGTATTACTTATATATTGTAGATGAACGAGATGCTAACATTTAATTCATGTACCTTAGTTTATCATATACCTAACAGAACCTGATAGGCGACCTTAATAAATCCTGATAGGGCTAGGTTGGAGTTATTATACATTATCCTAGACCCCCCCCCCCTTGTCCTACTGGTCTTTATGCTAGCTTAGGGCTGCTCTTGGAGTCTGATGTACGTGGGTTGAGATGTAATTCATGTATGTACCGGTATAGAATCTGACCGTTAACCTTATGTAATTCAGGATAGAGCTAGTATAGTTTGTTTGTATCCTAGACCCCCACTGTCCTGATACCTTTATACTGTATTAGGGCTGCTGTTGGGTTGTGTGACGTGCGGGGGTTATGGGGATGAAATGTTAGGAGGTCTTTATTTTATACTATGGACGATCGAGAGAGTACCAGTAACATTTTAAAACTATAATCTTTCTTAGCTTACTTTATCTTATAGCTAACAACAACCTAAATAGCTCCGGGAAGAGTTGTGTCGTTCTTGACCCCTGATTTGTCCTGTCACGTCTACACTGTCTTGAGGCTGTTCTTGTTCTGCGTGTCTTGGGGCTGTTCTTGTTCTGCGTGTCTTGGGGCTGTTCTAGTTATGCATTACCGGTACCTGAGGAAGGGGAAGGATGAACAGAGAATAGTGAGAGTGAGAGATAGCTAGCATTGTCTTACTTTACTTTACAGAAGAGAGATTAAAAGTATTTTCCACAGTTGCTTATTTAATTTATATCATCGTAAGTCAGTTTATTCGCCCCCAATTAACTAATCAGGGGGGGGGGGAGGGGAGCTATGCCTAGACGGCGCGTAGCTGCACTCACCCTAAAATTGCACTCCTTTTTTTTTTTTTTGCGAAATCCAAGGGCCTAACTCATTTACTAAGGTTATTAAGCTGAAATAGCTTGTCCACGAGAATTAGTAAAACGTGTTCAATATTGTAGTAAAAAACCCTCTGCTGGTACCGATATTCACTCTAGCTTATGGACTGTACTCCAAGAATTCATTCCTGCCTCACAATTCCTGCCCCACACACACATACACACACACACACACACACACACACACACACACACACGCACGCACGCACGCACGCACACACACACTCAAATCCTCCCTCTCTCTTCTACCGCCTTGATTCCCACCCCTCCATTAATATATTCCAATACCCTTGACATCATTATCTCGCCCACTAACCCCAAACCCCCCACCACATCCGCATACCTCCTCCTTCTCCTCCACCATCATACTTACTCAAAGGGTTATTAAGGTGTTGTATTTCAATTATTCCCGAGGGCTTAGATTTGTTATTTTTCAAACCCCCTTCAAGCTAAGCAACTATTGAGCCCCTTACACGCTAACATATTTCATTTTTCGGTGGAAAAATGTCCCTCTTAATTTACAGGTTCGTTGCTGCTTGCCAGGCAAACGTTTAAGCCTGAGTGGGGGCGAAACGTCTTAAAATCGCAAACTAAGAAAAGTTAAAAAGAGCACCCACTGGTTAGATACAGTTAATACCCCCTTGACTCCTACCCATTAATATCTTCCACTACCCTGACATCATCCACTATCCCACAAACTCCACCACATCCGCATGCCTCCTTGTCCTCGATGTTGATGAGAGTCATGTTTTAAGTGGCTTGAAATTAAGCACAGATGCTTGTTGAGTTGAGTCACATGCTTGCATTTGCTCAACGACGACATCAATGATCAATCGGTAGAAATAGTAAGGATTGAGTGAGTGTGTGTGTGTGTGTGTACAAAGTCCTGATATCGCATTAACCCTTTGAGTACCAGCGACGTGTTATATTTTTTCTAGCTGTATTTAAACGATGTTATGCAGCTTAGGAAGGATATGTGGTACCGGTAGTTGAAAGGTTGGTTGAGATAGTTTGAAGTCCTTTTTATTGCTAGACGTCCTTCCTAAACTGAATACAATCGTTTAATAGTTGCCAGAATATGATGAAAAGGACGCCCCTGCTACTGAACGGGTTAATAGCATCACTCAGGCATCCCGGAATCTGGTTTACTCATATATTGGTGCCGGTGTATGGAATTATCACCACACATAGGATAGGACCACACCAGCACAGAGAGAGAGAGAGAGAGAGAGAGTATATGAATGAATGAATGAATGAATGTATGTGTGTGGGTGTATTAGGCCATGATATCACACTCCCACTAGACCCATCACCCAGGCATCCCGAAAACTGGTATATATTGGTATTTGGACTCATCATCACCACACATATATGAATACAAACTAGAAGGTGGGTTCAAACAGTCGCATTATCCGGCAACTCTCTTTTGCAGTCATTTCACCACTCTGTTTATATATATTTAATTATTTACTTACTTACTTATTGATATTTTTAAGGGGAGATGAGTCGCTTTTCTAGACCCCCTTCTCCCTCATGCTTAGCCCCATTCGTTTTGAGATTTTAAGACTTTTTCCCCATTAGTTAGTCGACTTTAAGACCTTTAGCTCCATTTGTTTGTCAATATTAAGACCCTTCGTGCCATTTAGGTGTCGATTTGTTTTCCTGGCGAGCGATTGCGAGCCTGTAATTGTGGCTGTGACATTTTTCAATCAAAAATGTACAAATTTATCTCGAAGAGGGATCTAATGGATGTTTTTTTTTTTTTTAGTTTGATGAAGGTCTAGGGAGGAAACTAAATAATACATGAATATATTATAAGTAAATAGACCCCAAACATATCCACTGTCCCCTTAATTGGTACGGAACTGGAACATACCTATATACGTACAATCTATTTATCTATCGCCTCTAGTTAAGGGGGGTGACCTGCTTTACTTTTCAGTCTCTCTGGGTTATATCCATTCGGCCCCATTTAGTATACTGTTTTAAGACGTTTATCCCCATCCAGGTGTTGATTCATACCTGGCGAGCGATAGCGAGCCAACATATTTTGGATGAGTTAGATAGTTGTCTAAATTTGTACATTTTTCGATAGAAAAATTTCTCCGGCGAAGCCGGATTTCTCCATAAAATACTGGCTCGCTATCGCTCGCTATGAAAAAATCGACACCTGGATGAGGATAAATGTCTTAAAACAGTAGGCTGAATGGGGCCGAATGGATACAACAAAGAAAGAGAAAAAAGCAGGTCACCCTCCTTAAAGGTGCTACACATTTTACTGCACAATAATTATTTTGATACGAGAATATGTTTAGTAATATTCCCGTTAAATACCTGTCCGAGTAAATGATTTCCCTGATTCAAGGTTCACTATCTCAAGTATATCATATAGCAGTGTACTGTACCAGATACTTGTGCACGCGACTGTACTGTACATACATACATATATACATACATACATACATACATATATACATACGTACACACATATATACAAGACACATTAATATTAGCTGTTCATGGTTAGAATATTGACGGTTTAATAATTTTAGCAAGATGTAAACACTGTTCATCTTATTCTGGTTACCATTAGACGATTTTCTGTCGCTTATAATATACCTCTAAGACTGGAAGAGGTAAACACGATCTTCTGTCGCTTATAATATACCTCTAAGACTGGAAGAGGTAAACACGATTTTCTGTCCCTTATAATATACCTCTAAGACTGGAAGAGGTAAACACGATCTTCTGTCCCTTATAATATACCTCTAAGACTGGAAGAGGTAAACACGATCTTCTGTCGCCTTATAATAAATACCTCTAAGACTGGAAGAGGTAAACACGATCTTCTGTCCCTTATAATATACCTCTAAGACTGGAAGAGGTAAACACGATCTTCTGTCCCTTATAATATACCTCTAAGACTGGAAGAGGTAAACACGATCTTCTGTCCCTTATAATATACCTCCTCTAAGACTGGAAGAGGTAAACACGATCTTCTGTCCCTTATAATATACCTCTAAGACTGGAAGAGGTAAACACGATCTTCTGTCGCTTATAATATACCTCTAAGACTGGAAGAGGTAAACACGATCTTCTGTCGCTTATAATATACCTCTAAGACTGGAAGAGGTAAACACAATTTTCTGTCCCTTATAATATACCTCTAAGACTGGAAGAGGTAAACACGATCTTCTGTCCCTTATAATATACCTCTAAGACTGGAAGAGGTAAACACGATCTTCTGTCCCTTATAATATACCTCTAAGACTGGAAGAGGTAAACACGATGCCCAAAAACCCTCTCGGTAGCATAGGTCCTTCTTAAACTGCATAAAATCCTCTCCTTTTGGCCAGAACAAAAAGCAAAAAAGGCGTCATGTTGCTGAAGGGGTTAAATTAGCCTGTTACATTATACGAGGCCTCTTTTTATAACGCGAATATTCAATGGGTGTGGAAATAATGGACTTTGGTTGGCTTCCTCCTCCCCCCAGCAGATGAAACACTAGCCCCTGGAAAGTGACCAAGCCTGATTTGTCTTGATAAAGTTTGCTCTCTCTCTCTCTCTCACTCTCTCTCTCTCTCTCTCTCTCTCTCTCTCTCTCTCTCTCTCTCTCTCTCTCTCTCTCTCTCTCTCTCTCTCTCTCTCTCTCTCTCTCTCTCTCTCTCTCTTTATTTTTGTGTTTACTTAAATATTATTATTATTATTTTACCGGGCGATTTAGCTAACTTATCCTAACTTACCCTAACATATTTCGACATATATTTATTTATATATTGATGTATAATATATATATATATATATACAGTGATATTATAATAGGTGTTACTTGGATAAGAGCTAGAGTGTGGTGTGGCCAGCAACTATCACTTGCACTGCTACAACAACACGCTCCGGTTACCAAGGCTAGAGTCACACTGGCGGGTAGTCTGCCAGATTTGTTTTGTTGGTCCTGGTCTTAATTTTAATTAATTCAAATTTTTATTTTGTTCTATGTGAGTGAGGGAGACAAAAGGCAGAACTGCCTGTGACGAGTGCCTCCTCCAGACTTGAAAGAGTGACAGGGCCAAGATCAAGGGACGCACGGAGTTTGAAGCAATTTAAGTAATAGGATAAGGGAAAAACTAATTCTGGGAGAGAGTTCCAGAGCTCAGCTGTTGAATGAAAGAAAGATTGAGAATAACGTTGCACTCTTGGGTCAGCGAGTTGCACAGAGTAGGAGTGGGATTGTGTTGCAAGATGGGTGCTACGTGTTCCACGAAGAGGGGGTGGTATGTGTGTGTGTGATTATGTGCGTGTTTGCTGTTATGTGTGTGTGTGTGTGTGTGATTATGTGGGTGTTTGCTGTTATGTGTGTGTGTGTGTGTGTGTGTGATTATGTGGGTGTTTGATGTTATGTTTGTGTGTGTGTGATTATGTGGGTGTTTGCTGTTATATGTGTGTGTGTGTGTGTGATTATGTGGGTGTTTGATGTTATGTGTGTGTGTGTGTGGGTGTTTGCTGTTATGTGTGTGTGTGTGATTATGTGGGTGTTTGCTGTTATGTGTGTGTGTGTGATTATGTGCGTGTTTGCTGTTATATGTGTGTGTGTGTGTGTGTGTGATTATGTGGGTGTTTGATGTTATGTTTGTGTGTGTGTGATTATGTGCGTGTTTGCTGTTATATGTGTGTGTGTGTGTGTGTGTGATTATGTGGGTGTTTGATGTTATGTGTGTGTGTGTGTGGGTGTTTGCTGTTATGTGTGTGTGTGTGTGATTATGTGGGTGTTTGCTGTTATGTGTGTGTGTGTGATTATGTGCGTGTTTGCTGTTATATGTGTGTGTGTGTGTGTGTGTGATTATGTGGGTGTTTGATGTTATGTTTGTGTGTGTGTGATTATGTGCGTGTTTGCTGTTATATGTGTGTGTGTGTGGGTGTTTGCTGTTATGTGTGTGTGTGTGATTATGTGGGTGTTTGCTGTTATGTGTGTGTGTGATTATGTGCGTGTTTGCTGTTATATGTGTGTGTGTGTGTGTGTGTGATTATGTGGGTGTTTGATGTTATGTGTGTGTGTGTGTGGGTGTTTGCTGTTATGTGTGTGTGTGTGATTATGTGGGTGTTTGCTGTTATGTGTGTGTGTGTGATTATGTGGGTGATTGCTGTTATGTGTGTGTGTGTGTTTGCTGTTATGTGTATGTGTGTGTGTGTGATTATGTGGGTGATTGCTGTTATGTGTATGTGTGTGGTTGCTGTTGTGTGTGTGTGTGTGTGTGTGATTATGTGGGTGATTGCTGTTATGTTATGTGTGTGTGTGTGTGGGTGTTTGCTGTTATGTGTGTGTGTGTGATTATGTGGGTGTTTGCTGTTATGTGTGTGTGTGATTATGTGCGTGTTTGCTGTTATATGTGTGTGTGTGGGTGTTTACTGTTACGTGTGTGTGATAATGTGGGTGTTTGCTGTTATGTGTGTGGGTGTTTACTATTGTGTGTATGATTATGTGTGTGTGAGATTATGTGTGTGGGTGTTTGCTGTTGTGTGTGTGTGTGTGATTATGTGGGTGTTTGCTGTTATGTGTGTGTGTGTGATTATGTGGGTGTTTGCTGTTATGTGTGTGTGTGTGATTATGTGGGTGTTTGCTGTTATGTGTGTGTGTGTTTGGGAAACTAGAAAAATAATGAATACATGCAACAATCGCCCAAAATGTGAACCATCTCCCCTTAAAATCGAAGCTATAAAAAGGGTATGAACAAAATATACACGACCATATATTATTATTATTATTATTATTATTATTATTATTATTATTATTATTATTATTATTATTATTTCCCCCCTGGGGGTTAGGGAATAGAATATGCCCCACGTGCCTTCTGCGTGTCGTAAGAGGCGACTAAAGAGGTTGGGTCGGTGGGCTTGCGACCACCACCCGGAAAAAATATCGAAGCAAGGAAAAACGAACGAACAGCCTCGGATGCGGACGGAACCAACGTTGACGAACCACGACCGACTAAGGACATGCCTTCGGACATTCTGAGAATGGCTACGTGGAATGTTAGTGGCATGAATGATGGCACAAAAGAGAGAGAGGTTCTGGAAGTGTTAGTGAATGCCAGGCTGGATGTATGTGGAATGACAGAGACCAAATGGAAAGGTTCAGATGTGAGAGAGTGGGAGTGTGGAATGGGTGTGTGTGCTGGAGTGAGTGAAGGAACAGCGAGAGAAGGTGCATGTTTGTTTGTAAGTAGCAAATGGAAGGAATGTGTAAGAGAGTATGGGTCTGTGGGTTCAAGGATTGTGTGGGTGAGAATGAAAGTAGGAATACAAACGTGGGTGATTGTATGCGTGTATGCCCCGACAGAGGATATACTTGAAAGAAAGAAAGAGGAGTTCTGGATGAATGTGGAGGCGTGCCTGGAGAAGTTTGACAAGAACGAAAGAATATTTCTGATTGGGGATATGAATGGTAAGGTGGGTGATAGGAAAGTTGAGGGAGTGGTGGGAGGGTGGGGGGTACCATCAGAGGTGAATGGGAATGGTAGTGCACTTGTGGACGTATGTGTGGGGAGGAGGCTGTGGATAGCCAACACCTTCTTCCGACACAGAATGATCCACAGGTACACGTGGAAACGGATGTTGACGATGAAGGATAAGACAGTGGTGGAACGAAAGTCATTGATTGATTATGTATGTGTGGATGAACGAATGAAGAAATCTGTGATGGATGCTAGGGTGTATAGGGGTATTGGAGGGGGTCTGTCTGATCATTATGTAGTGGTAGCTAAGGTTAGGATACAAAAGAAGTGGGTGAGGAGAGCGGGAGGGAGGCGAGAGGAGGGTGGAATGGTGAGGAGGGTGGAGAGGTTGCAGGAGGAGGAAATCAGGGAGGAGTACAGGAGAGCAGTGGAAAGACGACTAGGTGGGTTCGACCTGGAAGTTATGGAGGAAGTGGAGGAGATGAGCAAGGTGTTTAAGGATGAGATCTGTGCAGCATGTGAGGAGGTGTGTGGAGTGAGGAGAAGAGGGAGGGGAGTGAAAGGTACAGCATGGTGGACAGAAGAGGTAAGAATAGCTGTGGAAGAAAAGAAGAAAGCATATAGAGAGTGGTTGGGTAGTAGAGGGAATGAAGATTCCGAGAGACAGAAACGAGCGAGGTACGTGGAGAGTAAGAGGGTGGTGAAGAGAGTAGTGAAGGAAAGTAAGAGAAGAGTAGATGAGGAATTTGGAAGGAATCGGAGTGTAAAATGGAGGGAGAGTAAGAAACTGTTCTGGAAAGAAGTCAAGAAAGTTAGGGAAGGTAGCAAGGGAAACAGTAAGGGTGTGAAAGATAAGAATGGGAGAATGCTAGCCGAGAAGCAAGAGAGAGTCGAAAGATGGAGGGAGTACTTCAGTGAGTTGCTAAATGAAAGGAATGAAGAGCCAGCAAACATAGCTGGATATGGTATGGGAGGGAGAAGAAGAGAAGTAGTGGAGGAGGAGGTGGGGATCAGGAGGTCAGAAGTGTGGGAAGCCATGAAAAGAGTGAAGTTGGGGAAAGCACCAGGAACAGATGGAGTGTGTGGGGAAATGTTGAGGTATGGTGGTGAGATAGTGATAGAATGGGTATGGAAAATGTGCAAACTAGCATGGGAGAAGGGGAGTGCACCCGATGACTGGAAGACTGGCATAATAGTCCCCCTATATAAGGGCAAAGGGGAAAGGAGTGTGTGGTAACCACCGAGGAATATGTCTTCTAAGCGTAGTAGGGAAGGTATACAGTAGGGTAGTGATTGAGAGAGTGAGAGTGAGAACGGAGAAATGGATAGGCGACGAGCAGGGAGGTTTTAGGAAGGGAAGAGGATGTGTAGATCAGATTTTTACCCTGAATTGTGTTGTGGAGAAGTATCTGGAGAAGAAACAAAAGGTGTATGTTGCCTTTATGGACTTGGAGAAGGCCTATGACAGAGTGGATAGAGAAGGTTTGTGGAAAGTACTTAGAATATACGGAGTAGAGGGCAAGTTGCTGAAAGCAGTGAAGAGCATGTATGAGGGTGCAAAGGCGGCAGTACGTGTGGAGAGTGAGCAGAGCGAGTTCTTTGACCTGAATGTTGGTTTGAAACAGGGGTGTGTGATGTCCCCGTGGTTGTTTACTGTATATATGGATGGAGTTATGAAAGAAATACTATCAAGAGCAGTGGATGTTGGTGTATCGCTGAAAAGGGAGGGAATTGAGTGGAAGCTACCTATACTGCTGTTTGCGGATGATACAGTTCTGATGAGTGATAATGAATGGGAGTTGCAGGGTCTGGTAAATGAGTTTGGAACAGTGTGCGAAAAACGGAATTTGAAGGTAAATACGGGGAAGAGCAAGGTTATGGTCTTCGAAAGGGGTGAAGTCACAGAGTGTGAGGTGAAGCTGAACGGTCAGGCTATGGAGATCGTCAACTCTTTTAAGTATCTGGGCAGTGTGTTGAGTAAAGATGGGACTATGGATGAAGAGGTGCGGGAGAGGGTACAACAGGGGAAGAGGGTTGTAGGAACGCTAAAAGCAGTAACAAGAAATAGGGTGGTCAGTATGGAAGTGAAGAAGTCCTTGCATGACAGTGTGGTAATCCCGACACTGACTTACGGAAGCGAAGCATGGACGTTGGTTGAGAGACTCAGACCAAGAGTGAGAGCAGTGGAAATGAATTACTTAGGAGTGCGTGCGGAGTTACATGGAGGGATAGACAGACTAATGAGGAAGTAAGAAGGAGGTGTGGTGTGGAGGTAGATGTGCTGGAAAGTGTGAAAAGGAACAACTTGAGATGGTTCGGCCATATGGAACGTATGGAAAGCGAGAGAATGACTAAGAGGGTGTACGAGAGCGAGGTGGAGGGACAGAGGGGGAGAGGTAGACCGAATATGAGGTGGAAGGATGGAGTGAGGAAGTACATGAACGAAGGCGGTGCTGGTTGGGGGGAGGGGCGTCGACTGACTGGGGACAGAGGTGCATGGGGGCGGTTCGTTCGTGGCCACCCCTTCGGGGATCACGGCGTCAGGCAATAGATAGATAGATAGATTATTATTATTACTATTACTATTACTATTATTATTATTACTATTATTATTATTATTATTATTATTATTAATTGATAATTGTTTTTCTTATTATTATTATTATTAGTAGTAGTAGTATATTTGTGTAATTGTTATCATCATTATCCTTATTACTGCTATTATTATTATTACTATTACTATTATTAATATTAATATTATTATATATATTTGTATTATTATTATCAGTATTAGTACAGTATTACTATTATTAATATTAATATTATTATATATATTTGTATTATAATTATCAGTATTAGTACAGTATTATTATTATTATTATTATTATTATTTTAATTATTATTTTGTTGCAGTCGTTTGGTTCTGGCGATGGTGACCGGAGTGATATAAGCATTATGGACGATTTTATGGTGAGTAGAGTCATTGGTTCAGTGTCTCCGGCTCACTAACCTGCTCTGCTTCATACATTAACAAGTGTGTGTGTGTGTATAAACTCTGGAACTCTAATTAATCTGTCTTTCCCTCATTTTATGGTGAGTAGAGTCATTGGTTCAGTGTCTCCGGCTCACTAACCTGCTCTGCTTCATACATTAACAAGTGTGTGTGTGTGTGTGTGTATAAACTCTGGAACTCTAATTAATCTGTCTTTCCCTCATTTTATGGTGAGTAGAGTCATTGGTTCAGTGTCTTCGGCTCACTAACCTGCTCTGCTGTAGGGGAGATGGTTCACTTTTTGGTCCATTTTTTTATTTATTGATTATTTTCGAGTTTCCTCCCAAGACCTCAATCAAACTTTTAAAAAATAACACCCCCTAGACCCCACTTTAAGATAAATTTTTACATTTTTCGGTAGAAAAATTTCCCAGCCAAAGGCCGGTTCCTCTTAAAATTGCAGGCTCGATGTCGCTCGCCAGGAATATATAGACACCTAAATGGCACGAAAGGTGTTAAAATCGCCAAACTAATGGGCTGAACGTCTAATAATCTGAGAACCAATGGGGCTTAACATGAGGAAGAAGAGGGACCAAAACAAAACGGCCCATCTCCCCTTAATCATTAACAAATGTGTGTGTATATAAACTCTGTCTTTCCCTCATTTTATGGTGAGTAGAGCTATGGTTTAAGCCGGTATCACACGAGCGCTTGTTTCACTCAACATTTATCCTTAACACTGGTCTGGCAGCTTATGAGGTCAACATTCAATAGTATTCCGTTACCTAAATGCATCTATAAGCAGTATAGTTTCCGATACCAGTACAAAATATTCCAGAAATGTTGCCAGAAAAATGTTGATCATTGAATGTTGGCTATAAAATATCTCGTGTGATACCGGCTTTAGTGTCTCCGGCTCACTAACCTGCTCTGCTTCATACATTAACAAGTGTGTGTGTGTGTATATAAACTCTGGACCACTCTACTTCAGTCTGTCTTTCCCTCATTTTATGGTGAGCAGAGCCATCGGTTTAGTGTCTCCGGCCCACTAACCTGTTCTGCTTCAAGCATTAACATGTCTGTGTGTATATAAACTCTGGACCATTCTACTTCAGTCTGTCTTTCCCTCATCGTATGGCTTAGACGGCTGCAAATTCGTGTATCTAGACATTTTTACTCTAACGCACCTTGACTTTGGCTTGTTGACTGATCATATACTAACAAGAACATACATACATACATACATACATACATACATACTGTACATACATACATACGTACGTCCTAATGTCGGCGCTTAACCCTCTATTAGCGGCGCGCAACATAAGTCGAGTTAAATAAATTTGGACTATGTGGCGGCGCGCGACATAGGTCGTGTGGCAATTTCAGCACGTAATGTTGCTGAGAGAGAGAGACAAGTGGTGGCAGGAGAGTAGCGAGCGTATGACTGCTCCAGACCACCGCGGCGGGACTACTGACATGAATCCCACCCTCCTCCACCCTCTCACACTCGCTACATACTGAAATGTATGGGGAAAGTACCGAATTACATGGTTTTTGCACTCGTGTTGCGCGGTTGTTGCACGAAAACTAGCGGTCATACAAGGATCGTTGTGGTGTCATTGGAAAGCTCTGTTTATGCCCTTTCAGGGATAGATGCTTGTTTTACGCTCTGGGTCTTATTTAGGCATGAAAATGATCACGTAAACAGCCCTATTTTGGCTAAAAACACCCCGCTGGGCGGTACATATAAATAGACCGCCTAGCCCGCCAATAAAGTGTTTTAAGGTAGCCCTGTTTGTAGCTGCCTCATTTGTCTTTTTTTTTTTTTAGATCAGATCGTATGATCTGATCCCACGCCTTGGTGCAACTCCCTCCACGATCATAGACTTGCACCTTGTCACGCAACTTAGTTCATCAAAATTCCTCTCCACATGTCCAAACCATCTCAACACTGATACTCTTAATATCTAACCGTCTCCTCAGCTCTTCACTAGATATTCTATCTTGTAGTTTGGCCACCCACATCCATCTCACTATTCGTAGCTCGTTATGTTGCATCCTGCTAATATCATCCATTTTGACAGGTCACGTTTCTGAAACATAGGTCACTGCTGTTCTAATACATGAAGCGTATACCTTTCGATTCAAGGGGAGAGGGAGTCTTCTCATGGTTAGAATTGGCAGCAGTTCTCTGAAGATTCCCCAGCCACATTTATTACGGAAGATAGTGGTGGCCTCGCCCCCAACACTGGCAGATATGGTATCGCTCAAGTAGCAAACATGTCCACCATCTCCAGTGACTCATTGCCAAAGTTAACATTCTCGAGCCGGTCATTCAACCCAAGCTCACATTTGCATACTATACATACAAATTTCTCAACTTCGGACTTGTGTTCCTCGGCAAATGTCCTTTTATTTTAGTACAGCGCTTCTTCCCAGCAACGGCAGATGCTACACTGAATTGAGTTCGCCCCACCCCTTTTCTATAAACTGCACATGGGTATACACCCCTTTTCTATAAACTGCACATGGGTATACACCCCTTTTCTATAAACTACACATGGGTATACACCACTTTTCTATAAACTACACATGGGTATACACCACTTTTCTATAAACTGCACATGGGTATACACCACTTTTCTATAAACTGCACATGGGTATACACCACTTTTCTATAAACTACACATGGGTATACACCCCTTTTCTATAAACTGCACATGGGTATACACCACTTTTCTATAAACTGCACATGGGTATACACCACTTTTCTATAAACTGCACATGGGTATACACCACTTTTCTATAAACTGCACATGGGTATACACCACTTTTCTATAAACTACACATGGGTATACACCACTTCTATAAACTACACATGGGTATACACCACTTTTCTATAAACTGCACATGGGTATACACCACTTTTCTATAAACTACACATGGGTATACACCACTTTTCTATAAACTGCACATGGGTATACACCACTTTTCTATAAACTACACATGGGTATACACCACTTTTCTATAAACTGCACATGGGTATACACCACTTTTCTATAAACTGCACATGGGTATACACCACTTTTCTATAAACTGCACATGGGTATACACCACTTTTCTATAAACTGCACATGGGTATACACCACTTTTTAATAAACTACACATGGGTATACACCACTTTTCTATAAACTACACATGGGTATACACCACTTTTCTATAAACTACACATGGGTATACACCACTTTTCTATAAACTACACATGGGTATACACCACTTTTCTATAAACTACACATGGGTATACACCACTTTTCTATAAACTACACATGGGTATACACCACTTTTCTATAAACTGCACATGGGTATACACCACTTCTATAAACTACACATGGGTATACACCACTTTTCTATAAACTACACATGGGTATACACCACTTTTCTATAAACTACACATGGGTATACACCACTTTTCTATAAACTGCACATGGGTATACACCACTTTTCTATAAACTACACATGGGTATACACCACTTTCTATAAACTCACATGGGTATACACCACTTTTCTATAAACCACAGGGGTATACACCACTTTCTATAAACTACACCATGGGTATACACCACTTTCTATTACACATGGGTATACACCACTTTTCTATAAACTGCACATGGGTATACACCACTTTTCTATAAACTACACATGGGTATACACCACTTTTCTATTAACTACACATGGGTATACACCACTTTTCTATAAACTACACATGGGTATACACCACTTTTCTATAAACTACACATGGGTATACACCACTTTTCTATAAACTGCACATGGGTATACACCACTTTTCTATAAACTACACATGGGTATACACCACTTTTCTATAAACTTCACATGGGTATACACCACTTTTCTATAAACTGCACATGGGTATACACCACTTTTCTATAAACTACACATGGGTATACACCACTGTTTTCTACATGTCCATGCCAAATCTACGGTGCAAAAACTTATTATTTATTTTATTATATTTTATTTATATTTACTCTTAATTCTCTGCTTGCCATACCCACTCTCCATCTTTGAAACCTTGCCTCGACATCCTGTAAAAACACTAACAAAATTAATTCAACACCCTAGTTTCCCTTAATATCCAAAACTGATTAATGATTAATATGTTCACCAATATTAGGCCCTTGTGCATGCCTAACAATCTAACACCAAGTTTAAATTAACCCTTTCCGTACGATAATACCATTTATGTTTAATTCTGGCTATTATTATACGATTTTAATCCGTTGAAGAAGGACTTGTGAGATTCATATAGCTAAATGGAATAGTTTTGTTTCAAAGCTTGAAAATAAAATCGTACCGGTATAATCTTAGCCAGAATAAATTTAAAAAGGCTCCATCGTTATAGAGGTTTTAAACAAGTGAAAACGCAATGTTGCTTACTTTCCAGCTGCATTGTGTGTGGCTTGGTGTTAACCCTTTGAAGCTCTGACGCGTTTTAACAGTTTATTTTGGCTATCATTAGACGATTTTATGCAGCTTAGGAAGTATCTGTGGGTATTAAAATGGTAAATACTATCTCGATCAACCCTTCGACTTCCATATACCGTTACTAATATGTATAAAGTCGTCTAATAGTAGCCAGAAACAGAACAGAAACGCGTATTGGAGCTTGAAAGGGTTAATATAACCCTTTGAAGTTTATGACGCATTTTGACTGACTTTTCTGGCTATCATTATACGACTTTATACAATTTAGGAAGGCTCTGTTGGAATTATAAGAGTACAGGCCAATTCGTTTAACCCTCTGACTCCCATATACCATGCCTAATCTGAATAAAATCCTATAATTCCCAATTCTTTCACCCAACCCGATCTTATATAGTCAAAAATAAACACTGCAATTTCTCTGAACCAGGACCTTTCTAGAATTAATGAATGGGGACAAGAGAATCTAGTTTCCTTTAATGCACAGTAAACCAAGTACATTCAATTTTCTAACCGACAGAATCTCACTGACTCCCATATATTTTTTAATGATGTAAATATTCCCACTTCCCCTAGTATTGACATTCTTGGTGTAACATTAACTACTAACTTGAGCTGGACACATTATGTTAGAAGCATTGCTAAGAATGCCTCTAAAACACTGGGACTCCTGTACAGAGTTCGAGAATTCTTCACTGACGAGCAGTTGGCCGTAATATATAAAAGTCATGTGCGTTCTCAGATGGATTACTGTTCACCTCTGTGGGGTGGAAGTGGAGTGGTTGCATTGAGGCAGTTGGACAAAATTAAAAATAAAGCTATTAGATTAATCAATAACCCTGCAATCACACAGGACCTTCCTACATTATCCATACGAAGAAACGTTGCATCCCTTGCATTATTCTACAGATATTTTCACAGCAATTGTTCCGAGGAACTTGCTTCAATTGTGCCGCCTCTCCACATCTTTCCCCGTAGAACTAGGGCAGCTGAGATCGCCCATGAATTTACACTTTCTCCTCCACAATGCAGAACTTCTGCTTATCAGAATTCATTTATCCCCAGAGCTACTACTCTTTGGAATTCACTTCCCTCGAATTGCTTTCCACAAACTTACAATCTACAAAAGTTTAAATCCAGTTGTTACAAACATTTTATGAATGGAGGATGCCTTTAGGCACATGGACCTTTTTGTTTTATCTGTGTTTTTCCTTCCTCCGTTCATTGTCTCTTAAATAAAAATAAAAATAAAAAATAAAATAACAGCCAGATTTAGCATTCTTAGTTTCAGATCTAAACATTTGAACATTCCAAACTAATTATGATAAAAATCAGGTTTCAACTTAAGTGAGTGTTTTTAATCTTATTTATTTTGTTATCTATTAATTCAGTTATTTTTTATTTGATCCATAAACTTCCATCATGTTAATATATACTGGTATATAATATATATATATATATATAATATATATATATATATATATATATATATATATATATATATATATATATATATAATTATATATAGTATATATTGAGTTTATATATTGGTTTGAGGGAAATGTAGGTGTGCGACAGGGTTGTGTAATGTCACCGTTGTTGTTTAATGTATATATGGATGGTGTGGTGAGGGAGGTAAACATTAAAAGTATGTGTAGAGGATTGGGTTTAGTAGAAAAGAATGGTGGAAATTGGAAGTTGAATCAGTTGCTGTTTGCTGATGACACAGCACTGGTGGCGTATTCCGAGGAGAAGCTGCAGCGAGTAGTACAAGAGTTTGGTGTGGTATGTGGGAGGAGGAAGCTGAGGGTGAATGTCAATTAGAGTAAAGTGATGGTGTGTAATTGAGGATAAATCTCGGAATGAAAGCTAAAAGTGCAATGTATCAAGGGATAGTTGTACCAACAGTGATGTATTGGGCTGAGACATGGGCTCTGAAGGCACAAGAGAGAAGAAAAATGAGCTACTTGAGGAGTTTGTGTAGAGTGAGGCATAGAGACAGATTGAGGAATGAAGAGGTACTTAGGAGAGTGGAACAGCAGGAGCTCTTGTCGGCCAGAGTGGACAGAAGGGTGCTGTGCTGGTGTGGACATGTTGAGCGAATGGGAGATGAAAGGCTTACAAAGAAAGTATATGAGTCAGATACAATGGGAGGTAAAGGGATAAGAAGACGTCCGTTGAGATGGAGAGATTGTGTAGTACAATCATTGGAAGATATAGGAATGAATGGAGAATGCTTATGAAAAGATGATTGATATCGGGGTCGTTGGGATAGGGGGTTGGGCGCCAGTTGGACTAGATAATATATAGTCCATAAGGCACCTGGCCCGGGAAGCCAGTGTATTTGAAGGGTCATGCCTGGATGTGAGGTGGGCGGGCATTGTGGTAAGCTCCGCTGTGTGTCTGCCTGCTGAGACTGGAACCTCTCCGGGAGGTCTGGGACCGGGGAAGTGCTGGAGGCCCTTAGTGATCCTTGGATTCTAGGTCTTCTGGGTGACCTAGATGTGTGTGAATTTGTATATTGTTATTTTATGTTGTGTTGTGCTGTCCCTGTTCGGGCTCTGTCTCGAGTCGGCACTATGGGGTATGTGCCAGAGTATATACAGTAGATATATATAGAGAGGTATATCTCGCTATTGCGCTAGACATATCGAAAGCCTTTGATAGAGTCTGGCACAAATCCCTCATTTCCAAACTACCCTCCTTCGGTTTCTATCACTCCATCTGTGCCTTTTTCTCTAATTTTCTGCGGTTGTGGACGGCTACCGTTCACTTCCTCAACCTATGAACTCCGGTGTTCCTCAGGGTTCTGTCCTAACTCCAATTCTCTTCCTATTATTCATTAAAGATCTTCTCAACTGCACCTACAGCCTCATTCACTCATATAGTGACGACTCTACATTACACTATTCAACAACATCATTCAGAGCAGGAACTTCAAAACTCACGTAAGGAGGCCATAAAGCACCTATCTTCTGATCTCTCTATCTATCTATCTATTGCCTGACGCCGTGATCCCCGAAGGGGTGGCCACGAACGAACCGCCCCCATGCACCTCTGTCCCCAGTCAGTCGACGCCCCTCCCCCCAACCAGCACCGCCTTCGTTCATGTACTTCCTCACTCTATCCTTCCACCTCATATTCGGTCTACCTCTCCCCCTCTGTCCCTCCACCTCGCTCTCGTACACCCTCTTAGTCATTCTCTCGCTTTCCATACGTTCCATATGGCCGAACCATCTCAAGTTGTTCCTTTTCACACTTTCCAGCATCTCTCTACTATCTCTAATTTAATTGGGGCAGAGAAAACCTTGTTATTTTTAATGCTTCCTAAACTCAAATTTATCCATCTGTCTACTCGTCGCCCTCTTCCAAAAAACTTTGACGTAATTCAACAACATACAAATTAACCCTTCATCTTCTCTTAATATTCTCAGTGTCTCTTTTTCTTCTGATCTCTCTTGGAAAGATCATATTACCAATCTTGCTAAAACAGCTTCCCAGAAGCTGGGTGTGCTCAATTGTCTCTGGGGGTTCTTTACCCCTGCGCAGCTTCTTGCTCTGTACAGGGGCACAGTGCGTCCATGTATTGAGTATTGTTCACACGTGGTGGGAGGATCCTCTCACACAGGACTTCTAGACAAATTAGAAAAGAAAGCCTTCCGTCTCATTAACTCATGTCCACTCACCAATTATCTGCAGTCTCTCTCTCTTCCCCGCAATGTTGCATCTCTCTCACTATTTTACCTCTATTACAATAATCACTGTTCCTCAGAGCTCTCTCATTGTATACCACCCCCTCTTCATAGAGCATGTAGCACTCGTCTTGCAACACAATCCCACCCCTACTCTGTACAACTCTCCAACCCAAGAGTGAAACATTATTCCAAATCTTTCTTCTACTGAACAGCTGAGCTCTGGAACTCTCTCCTAGAATCAGTCTTTCCTTCATCCTATGACTTTAATTGCTTCAAACTCGGTGTGTCCAGGAATTTTGACTAGAACATCCCTTGATTTTGGCTCAGTCACTCTTTCAACTCTGGGGGAGGCACTCGTCACAGGCAGTTCTGCCTTTCGTCTCCTTTACATATAAAATATATATATATAATTTTCTCCCAAACCCTATAATTGATTAAAGAAAGATCATGACTGAGGGGAGACGGCCATGTAAATTACTCATTAGGGTTAGCGATAAAACAATGAAGATGGAACGATTGGCATGAGAGGAACCGAATTAACTCTTAGGGGAAAAAACGTATAGGAAAAAACCGGAGTGGAGAGAGAGAGAGAGAAATGTTAGTTAGTTCATTTACATAGATGTATACAGGATATACTGACTACATATGTCTTACGATCTTAACGAGGTGTACAAAACTTAATGAGAGAGAGAGAGAGAGTGAGTGTGAGTGAGTGAGTGAGATTAAAGTATAGGGAAGAACTGAAGTGGGGATTATTATGTTATCTGAGAGAGAGAGAGAGACTGTGTGTGTTTGTGTGTTGGAGATAGCGTTAGCGTTAGTTCGAGAGAGATAGAGTTTGTTCATTTATGTAGATTTATAAAGATATACTGACCACATATTTCTTACGATCTTAAAGGGGAGGCAGACCGTTTTTCTGGACCCCCTTCTCCCTAATGTTTAGCCCCACTAGTTTTGAGATTATAAGACGTTCGGCCCATTAGTTTGGCGATTTTAACACCTTTCACCCCATTTGGTTGTCGATATTAAGACCTTTCGTGCCATTTAAGTGTCTATTATTTCCTGGCGAGCGATAGCGAGCCTGCAATTTTAAGAGGAACCGGCCTTCGGCCGGGCCATTTTTCTACCAAAAAATGTACAAATTCATCTTGAAGGGGAGTCTAGGGGGTATTTTTCTAAGCTTGATGGAGGTCTAGCGAGGAAAGTAAACAAAATATATATGAATAAATGAATTAATAGACCAAACAAACGGCCAGTCTCCCCTTAACGATGTGTACGGAAGCGCGAATAAGTCATGTTTCAGCTGTCATTAATACAGCCCTGTGCGGTATTAATGTCTGTCAGATGTTGAATACAGCCCTGTGCGGTATTAATGTCTGTCAGATGTTGAATACAGCCCTGTGCGGTATTAATGTCTGTCAGATGTTGAATCGAGTGGGTAATGCTAGGAACATGTTTCTATATCTCACTCGAAATGAATAAATACATTTTAGATATTGCTGATACCAATTATTGATTATTATACATGGTGCCGAGTGCCGAGCCATCACTTATTTGACCAACTGTACAACGCTTCATACTCTGTAACTCAAAAAGGGCTGGAGCAAATCGGCTGTAAATTTCCACATCTATTCCCTGACTGACTCTTCCCAAATGGTAGACATAATAGCTCGATTACTCTAGTGGTTTTTGAGTTACAGAGGTTAGAGGGTCATGATTGCTCGCCTACTCACAGCGAATAGACTATAGTTGAGATAGCATAATACAAGGTCGGGGAGATTTCCACCTGGAGGATTTTTTTTCTGGACTCCTTTCTCCCTCATGTTTAGCCCCATTGCTTTTGAGATTTTAAGACGTTCGCCCCATTAGTTTGGCTATTTTAAGGACCCTCGCCCCATTTCTGTCAATTTTAAGACCATTCGTGCCATTTAGGTGTCGAGTTTTTCCTGGCGAGCGATAGCGAGCCTGTAATTTAAGGGGAACCGGCCTTCGGCCGGGACATTTTTCTACCGAAAAATGTACACATTTATCTTGAAAGGGGGGTCTAGGGGGAGTAATTTTAAGCTTGATGGAAGTCTAGGGAATCAACTAAAAACCTCCCCTTAAGGGAAGACGGACCGTTTTTTTTTTTTTTTTTATATTAATTCATATATTCCTTTATTGTTTAGTTTCCTCGCTACACCTCCATCAAGCTTAGAAAAACGCCCCCTAGCCCCCCCCCCCCCTAGACCCCCCCCCCCCCCTCCCTTCAAGATAAATGTGTACATTTTTCGGTGGAAAAATGTCCCAGATCTTCGGCCGGTTCCTCTTAAAATTTCAGGCTCGCTATCGCTCGCCAGGATGTAATCGACACCAAATGGCACGAAAGGTCTTAAAATTGACAACGGCATGGGGCGAAAGGTGTTAAAATCGCCAAACTAATGGGCCGAACGTCTTATAATCTCAAAACAAATGGGGCTTAACACGAGGGAGAAAGGGGGCCAGAAAAACGACCCATCTCCACTTAACCCTCAATAGTCCATCACCTTAAGGGGAGATCTCCACTTGAGGGACTTTTTTCTTGACCCCTTTCTCTCTCATGTCTAGCCCCATTGCTTTTGAGATTTTAAGATGTTTGCCCCGTTAGTATGGCGATTTTAAGAATTTTCACCCCATTTTAAGACCTTTCGTGCCATTCAGGTGTCGATTTTATCCTGGCGAGCGATAGCGAGCCTGTAACTTAAGAGGAAACGGCCTTCGGCCGGGACATTTTTCTACCGAAAAATGTACAAATTAATCTTGAAAGGGACTCAAGGGGGTGTAATTTTAAAGTTGTTGGAGGTCTAGGGAACAAACTAAATACCTCCCCTTAAGGGAGAGTGGAGGAGAAGGATAGCAGGCTCTCGTCACACCCACTACTCCCTCCGAGAAATGACCGTATGATGACAACAATACCAGTCCATTGTTTATCACTTAAGGGAGGGGGGTCACCTGCTTTTGTTTTATCTTTCTCTTCTTTTCTCCCTTTCTCTGGCTTGTATCCATTCGACCCCATTCAGACAACTGTTTTAAAACGTTTATCCCCATCCAGGTGTCGATTTCTTCCTGGCGAGCGATAGCGAGCCAGCATTGTAGGGAGAAATCCGGCTTCGCGGGAGACATTTTTCTATTGAAAAATGTACAAATTTAGCTTGCTGTCAAAAGAAAAAAAATATATATATATTGGCTCTCTAGCGCTCGCCAGGAAAGTATTGACACCTGGATGGGGTAAACGTCTTAAAACAGTAGGCTGAATGGGGCCGAATGGATACAAGCCAAAGAGATAGAGAGAAAGAGAAAACAAAAAGCGAGGTGGGCTCCCTTAAGGCCAGTTACAGGGTTACCAAATCAAGTCCTTTAGATAGCAAATAAATGCCGATAATCGCTAGACAAATGTCATAATCTCTGTAATATCGCTCTATAATGGCTCAAATGTCCAGAATGTTGCTAGAATTTAAAAGCTAGATGAACAAAATGGCCTGTAGATCGAAGCAAATACCTCTAGATCTAGCAGGAATGTAGCTAAATTGGCAACACTGGCCAGTTAGCACACTAATCAGGGTTACCTGGCCGGTATTAGCCGTACGTGCAGGTAAGAGTTTGTTTACAAATATACCACACTGATAATAGGACCAGATAACACCTAGTGAGGCTAGAAAGCACTCGGATCTCAGGAGGGGAGGTGAGATACCTTCCCTGACCTGGCCTGAGGACCTATCTAGTTTCTAGGTGTTCTCTGTCCTGGGTTGTGTGCAGAGAAAAACGGCGCGTTTCTCTGACTTAAGGGGAGATATCCACTTGAGGGATTTTTTTCTTGACCCCTTTCTCCCTCATGTTTAGCCCCATTGCTTTTCTAATTTTAAGACGTTCGCCCCATTATTTTAACAATTTTAAGAACTTTCGACCCATTTCTGTCAATTTTAAGACCTTTCGTGCCATTTAGGTGTCGATTTTATCCTGGCGAGCGATAGCGAGCCTGTTATTTAAGAGGAATCGGCTTTCAGCCGGGAAATTTTTCTACCGAAAAATGTACGAATTTATCTTGAAAGGGACTCGAGGGGGTGCAATTTTAAGCTTGATGGAGGTCTAGGAAACAAACTAAATACCTCCCCTTAATAGGTGACATAGACCCCTTTCGCTCCGGCGACGGGGTAGGGGGAGAGCAGTGGCAGGGCCCTCAGGATTCGCCGCCGGATGCCTTCTAGGAACCAATCGGAGGGCGGCTTCGCTGGTGACGTCAGGTTCTCCTGATTGGCGGGGGCAACGGTCGAGCTGGCCAATCCTCGGTCGGCCTGGGCGGGTGACGTCATATCCGGTCCCGGGTGGAAGCGCTGCCTCTTAGGTGTGGGGGGAGCTCTGGGGGAGGATCTGCTGTAGCTATGGGGGGGGGGGGGGGCGCCGCTCTCTTCCTCGGAGTAACTTCTTTATTTTGGTTTCCTAGGGGGAAAAAACGGGCCTATATTGAGAGGGGGTGACCCTCGCATTATGGGACCTCAATGGAATGGGTGGGCCAGGTTGCAGGTGGTGTGGGGGCCTTGTACTGTTCTGTGGCCCTTGTGGTGTGCCCGTAAGTTATGGGATCATGTAGGTCGCGGCGAGGACAGCTCTGGGCGTCGGGGGGGAGTAGGTCGTGGCATGGCAGCGGTGGTAGAGGGGCCCTGTGGGACTCGTGCAGGTGGGTGGTTAACATGGGCGGCTTGCCCATATTGGGGCATAACAAAATTAACAGATAAATAATTATGCCAAAAAACAAGCACTACCCCCTTAGCTTATAATTATTGTTTTGTTCCCCCCCCCCCCAGGCTGATATGGACGACGACGACCTGAACCCTTTACTGTCGCCCTATGATGGGTCTGGTGATGATGATATGCTACCACCACCACCAATACCACTACCACCACCATCACCAGGTAAGTTCACCACTACCATTACCACCAATCCTGCCACGGACATTAGTTCCAGGGCAGTAATTCCCTTTCCAATGTTCCCTTACCCACTCTAAACCACTGTTTGGACACTTGATCCTCAGTGTTTTGGAGGACAAGCAACCTAGAAGGGTCACTAGACCTGTTGTTGCTTGATTTCCTTTGTACTCCTTTGTACTTTTTACTCCTTTGTAATACCACTACCATCACCAGGTAGGTTCACCACCACTACCACCGCCACCAGGTACTCACCAGATACAGCCATCACCAGGTGTCATTGATAGTCACTTCCAGAGTCTTTCCTAATAGTAAATAGTCTGACTTGGGATTTTCTTGGCCAATATGAATCACCTTGTACTTTACCAAGTTTAGTGGCATCTGCCATGTCTCAGACCATTGACTCTGTCTGTTAAGGGGAGATCTCCACTTGAGGGATTTTTTTCTTGACCCCTTTCTCCCTCATGTTTAGCCCCATTGCTTTTGATATTATAAAACGTTTGCCCCATTAGTTTAGCGATTTTAAGAACTTTCACCCCATATTAAGACCTTTCGTGCAATTCAGGTGTCGATTTTATCCTGGCGAGCGATAGCGAGCCTGTAATTTAAGAGGAACCGGCCTTCGGCCGGGACATTTTTCTACCGAAAAATTTACAAATTTATCATGAAAGGGAGTCAAGGGGGGTAATTTTAAGCTTGATGGAGGTCTAGGGAACAAACTAAATACCTCCCCTTAAGGTCCATCCTGAGTTGTTTAACCCCTTTACAATTCTTTACATCAACTCCAAGCTCATTGTCATCAGCAAACTAATCACACTCATAAGATCAATATCAATGGCATTGACATGTATGATAAACAGCAGTGAGCCAAAGACAGATCCCTGTGGTACTCCAGAAGTTACTGGAATCCACTCAGAAGAAACACTGACTATACAGTAGGTACTGCCAACGAATTTGACAATAATCTTGATCCCTGACTTCTCTGTAACTCAAAAGGGCCTAGAACAAACTGGCTGTAAAAACCCACACCTAGTTCCTGGTGGACTCTTCCTAAATGATAGAAACGTCAGCCCGATTGAAGAAGCCCGATATAAGAAGTTAAAGGGTCAAGATTATTGTCAAGTGTGTTGGTGCTACCTATACCACCCTTTGCTCTCTACCTTTTAGCCAATTATATATACAATTATCGCACTACATTTTTACATTAGCCTGCAAAGAGGCACTTCAGACAGCGTTTTATATTTGTTCTATGTTCATGAAGGAAGCAAAAGGCAAAAGCTGCTTAAACAAGTGTCCCCCTAAGGTTGATAGAGTGATAAGAGATCCAAAATCAAGGTACATTATAAGTAATTTAGGTGTGTTGGAAAGTAGTGTGGTGTGTTTGTCAAGTGTAGTGAAATGAATAGGAGGAGTTGTTGTTTTGTGAGAGTCAGCTGGATTACTCTCTGTGTAGGTGAGGCACAAATAGAACAGTAAGGGAAGCCAGGCGAATGAAACAGGAATTCCAGCAATTCCTTATCATATGTCTATGTGGCCTCCCCTGGATACTGCCTATCTAAATGTGTACACTTTCGGTAGAACGATGTCTCTGGTGCAGCCAGATATCACCCCAAATTGTATCCAATTTTCCTTCTAATATTCATAATAATCTTCTCAACTGTACCTCTAATCCTATCCAGTCATATGCTAATGACTCTACCCTGCACTATCCAGTCATATGGTAATGACTCTACCCTACACTATCCAGTCATATGCTAATGACTCTACCCTACACTATCCAGTCATATGCTAATGACTCTACCCTACACTATCCAGTCATATGCTAATGACTCTACCCTACACTATCCAGTCATATGCTAATGACTCTACCCTGCACTATCCAGTCATATGGTAATGACTCTACCCTACACTATCCAGTCATATGCTAATGACTCTACCCTACACTATCCAGTCATATGGTAATGACTCTACCCTACACTATCCAGTCATATGCTAATGACTCTACCCTACACTATCCAGTCATATGGTAATGACTCTACGCTACACTATCCAGTCATATGCTAATGACTCTACCCTACACTATCCAGTCATATGGTAATGACTCTACCCTACACTATCCAGTCATATGCTAATGACTCTACCCTACACTATCCAGTCATATGATAATGACTCTACCCTACACTATCCAGTCATATGCTAATGACTCTACCCTACACTATCCAGTCATATGCTAATGACTCTACCCTACACTATCCAGTCATATGGTAATGACTCTACCCTACACTATCCAGTCATATGCTAATGACTCTACCCTACACTATCCAGTCATATGCTAATGACTCTACCCTACACTATCCAGTCATATGCTAATGACTCTACCCTACACTATCCAGTCATATGGTAATGAATCTACCCTACACTATCCAGTCATATGCTAATGACTCTAACCTACACTATCCAGTCATATGCTAATGACTCTACCCTACACTATCCAGTCATATGGTAATGACTCTACCCTACACTATTCAGTCATATGCTAATGACTCTACCCTACACTATCCAGTCATATGCTAATGACTCTACCCTACACTATCCAGTCATATGCTAATGACTCTACCCTACACTATCCAGTCATATGGTAATGACTCTACCCTACACTATCCAGTCATATGCTAATGACTCTACCCTACACTATCCAGTCATATGCTAATGACTCTACCCTACACTATCCAGTCATATGCTAATGACTCTACCCTACACTATCCAGTCATATGCTAATGACTCTACCCTACACTATCCAGTCATATGCTAATGACTCTACCCTACACTATCCATTCATATGGTAATGACTCTACCCTACACTATCCAGTCATATGCTAATGACTCTACCCTACACTATCCAGTCATATGGTAATGACTCTACCCTACACTATCCAGTCATATGCTAATGACTCTACCCTACACTATCCAGTCATATGCTAATGACTCTATCCTACACTATCCAGTCATATGCTAATGACTCTACCCTACACTATCCAGTCATATGCTAATGACTCTATCCTACACTATCCAGTCATATGCTAATGACTCTACCCTACACTATCCAGTCATATGGTAATGACTCTACCCTACACTATCCAGTCATATGCTAATGACTCTACCCTACACTATCCAGTCATATGCTAATGACTCTACCCTACACTATCCAGTCATATGGTAATGACTCTACCCTACACTATCCAGTCATATGGTAATGACTCTACCCTACACTATCCAGTCATATGGTAATGACTCTACCCTACACTATCCAGTCATATGCTAATGACTCTACCCTACACTATCCAGTCATATGCTAATGACTCTACCCTACACTATCCAATCATATGCTAATGACTCTACCCTACACTATTCAACTAGTTTTCCATATCAACCTACGATGCAATTACTTCAAAGCTCAGGTGATGAGTCCATAGCACGCCTAGCTGCTGATCTATTAACTATATCCGATTGGGGCACAGAGAATCTTGTTCAATGCTTCCAAAACCCAATTTCCCCATCTATCCACCCGTGACAATCTCCCACATTACTCTTCAACAAGAACAATACACTTACTCTTCAACAACAACAATACACTTACTCTTCAACAACAACAATACACTTACTCTTCAACAACAACAATACACTTACTCTTCAACAACAACAATACACTTACTCTCCAACAACAACAATACACTTACTCTTCAACAAGAACAATACACTTACTCTTCAACAACAACAATACACTTACTCTTCAACAACAACAATACACTTACTCTTCAACAACAACAATACACTTACTCTTCAACAACAACAATACACTTACTCTCCAACAACAACAATACACTTACTCTTCAACAACAACAATACACTTACTCTTCAACAACAACAATACACTTACTCTTCAACAACAACAATACACTTACTCTTCAACAACAACAATACACTTACTCTTCAACAACAACAATACACTTACTCTTCAACAACAACAATACACTTACTCTTCAACAACAACAATACACTTACTCTTCAACAACAACAATACACTTACTCTTCAACAACAACAATACACTTACTCTTCAACAACAACAATACACTTACTCTTCAACAACAACAATACACTTACTCTTCAACAACAACAATACACTTACTCTTCAACAACAACAATACACTTACTCTTCAACAACAACAATACACTTACTCTTCAACAATACACTTACTCTTCAACAACAACAATACACTTACTCTTCAACAACAACAATACACTTACTCTTCAACAACAACAATACACTTACTCTTCAACAAGAACAATACACTTACTCTTCAACAACAACAATACACTTACTCTTCAACAACAACAATACACTTACTCTTCAACAATACACTTACTCTTCAACAACAACAATACACTTACTCTTCAACAACAACAATACACTTACTCTTCAACAACAACAATACACTTACTCTTCAACAACAACAATACACTTACTCTTCAACAACAACAATACACTTACTCTTCAACAACAACAATACACTTACTCTTCAACAACAACAATACACTTACTCTTCAACAACAACAATACACTTACTCTTCAACAACAACAATACACTTACTCTTCAACAACAACAATACACTTACTCTTCAACAACAACAATACACTTACTCTTCAACAACAACAATACACTTACTCTTCAACAACAACAATACACTTACTCTTCAACAACAACAATACACTTACTCTTCAACAACAACAACAATACACTTACTCTTCAACAACAACAATACACTTACTCTTCAACAACAACAATACACTTACTCTTCAACAACAACAATACACTTACTCTTCAACAACAACAACAATACACTTACTCTTCAACAACAACAACAATACACTTACTCTTCAACAACAACAACAATACACTTACTCTTCAACAACAACAACAATACACTTACTCTTCAACAACAACAATACACTTACTCTTCAACAACAACAATACACTTATTCTTCAACAACAACAATACACTTACTGTTCAACAACAACAACAATACACTTACTCTTCAACAACAACAATACACTTACTCTTCAACAACAACAATACACTTACTCTTCAACAACAACAATACACTTACTCTTCAACAACAACAATACACTTACTCTTCAACAACAACAACAATACACTTACTCTTCAACAACAACAATACACTTACTCTTCAACAACAACAACAATACACTTACTCTTCAACAACAACAATACACTTACTCTTCAACAACAACAATACACTTACTCTTCAACAACAACAATACACTTACTCTTCAACAACAACAATACACTTACTCTTCAACAACAACAACAATACACTTACTCTTCAACAACAACAATACACTTACTCTTCAACAACAACAATACACTTACTCTTCAACAACAACAATACACTTACTCTTCAACAGTACACAAATCAACACTTATTTTTCTCTCAATATTCTTGATGTTTCTTTTTCTCCTTTCCTTTCTTGGAATGATCATTTTACCACTTTTGCTAAAACAGCTCCTTAGAAGTTAGGTGTGATCAACCGTCTCCATAGGTTCTACACCCCCACACAGCTTTCTTGCATGGGCACAGTGCGCCCATGTGTCAAAAATTGTGTGGGGAGGCTTCGCCTCACTTCCTCTTACTAAATCCCTACACTCTCTCTCTCTACGTGCCACAATGTTGCATCTCTATCACTCTTCTACCACTATTACAATAACCAGGGGTCTTCAGAACTGTCTTAGTGTACTGTATACCTCCTCCTTTACGGAAAGAGAGAGGGGGGGGGGGGGACCCGCTTTTCAACACACTCCCACCTGCTTTTCTTCTCTCCTTTCCTCTCTTTTTCTGGCTGTTATCCATTCGGCACCATTCAGCCTACTGTTTTAAGACGTTTATCCCCATCCAGGTGTCGATTTCTTCCTGGCGAGCGCTAGCGAGCCAGCAATATATGACGAAATCCGGCTTCGCCGGAGATACTTTTCCATCGAAAAATTTACAAATTTAGCCTGCTGTCAAAAATTTGTTTTTGAATGTGCTGGCTCGCTACCGCTCGCCAGGAAAAAAATTGACACCTGGATGAGGATAAACGTCTTAAAACAGTAGGCTGAATGGGGCCGAATGGATACAAGCCAGAGAAAGAGAGCAAAGGAGAGAAGAAAAGCGGGTGGGAGTGTGTTGAAAAGCGGGTGCCCCCCCCCCCCCCCTTAAAGGTATTGCAACATCAGGTGCCTTTTAAGAGAGTTAACCCCTTCTGTACCGGGGACGTCTTTTTAGTTTTATTCTAGCTATATTTAGAGGATTTTGTGCAGTTTAAGAAGGATCTGTGGTAGTAGAAAGGGTTAAGTGAGATAGTTCTAAGCCTGTTAACTGCTGGAGGCCCTTAAGGGAGGTGACCTGTTTTTGTTCTGTCCTTTTCTATCTTTCTCTGGCTTTTATCCATTTGGCCCCATTCAGCCTACTGTTTTAAGACGTTTATCCCCATCCAGGTGTCAATTTTTTACTGGTGAGCGGTAGCGAGTCAGCATATTTAAAAAAAAAAACATTGACAGCAAGCTAAATTTGTACATTTTTCGATAGAAAAATTTCTCCGGCGAAGCCGGATTTCTTCATATAATGCTGGCTCGCAATCGCTCGCCATGAAGAAATCGACACCTAGATGGGGATAAACGTCTTAAAATAGTTGGCTGAATGGGGCCGAATGGATACAAGCCAGAGAAAGAGAGAAAAGGAGAAAAATAATGAAAACAGGTCACCCCCCATCTTAAACTGAATAGAATCGTCTAATAGTCGCCAGAAGAACATTCAAAAAACATCGCTCGCCGGTACAGGAGGTAATTATCTACCTAATATATAACTTTCAATTCAATTCCATTTTCAATTGCAATTCAATTAGCTAGAGACATTTATCTATCTAAAAAATGTACAAATTTAGATTGCTGTCTAAAGAATGTGTGAGTGTGTTACGTGTGTGTGTGTGTAAATTATCTAGCTAAATCAAACTTCTTCAATTCAATTCCATTTTCAATTTCAATTCAATTAGCCAGAGACATTTCTCTACCTAAAAAATGTACAAATTTAGATTGTTGTCTAAAGAATGTGTGAGTGTGTGTATGTGTGTGTGACAGACATGTACGTATATTTACATAGATACACTGGCCACACAGACCTTACGATCCAAACGAAGTGGCCAGGACTTAATTCTAGTAGAGATGGCATATCCGATAGAAAAAGAAAGTTGAAGGAAACGATAAAAGAGAGAGAGAGAGAGAGAGAGAGAGAGAGAGAGAGAGCAAATAAACATACAACAATGGCTAATAATTTCACTGTTTATTGACACCTTAAGGAGAGACAGACCGTTTTTCTGGACCCCCTTCTCCCTAATGTTTAGCCCCACTAGTTTTCAGATTTGAAGACGTTGGTTCCATTAGTTTGGGGATTTTATGACCTTTCACCCCATTTCTTTGTCAATATTTGGACCATTCGTGCCATTTAGGTGTCGATTTTTAAATTTTAGGAGGAATAGGCCTTTGGCCGGGACATTTTTCTACCAAAAAATTTACACATTTATCTTGAAGGGGGGGTCTAGGGGGGTGTTTTTCTAAGCTTGATGGAGGTCTAGGGAGGAAACTAAAAAGAAATATATGAATAAATGAATTAATAGACCAAACAAACGGTCACTGTTCCCTTTAATGATTATGACGCGTGTTGACGGTTTGTTCTGGCTATCATTGGACGATTTTATACAGCTTAGGAAGGACCTGTGGGCATCAAGACAACCAAGACTATCTCCATTAAACCTTTGACTTTCATATACCCTTCCTAATCTGAATATAGTCGTCTAATAATAGCCAGAAAATCGAACAGAAATGTGTAATAATATTGTGAAGGAGCTAAGAGTCTATAGATTGTAATGATGCATAACATTATAGAATATACAATAATACATAATACACACTTATACATAATACACAATAATACATAATACACACTTATACATAATACACACTTATACATAATATACAATAATACATAATACACACTTATACATAATACACAATAATACATAATACACACTTATACATAATACACACTTATACATAATACACAATAATACATAATACACACTTATACATAATACACACTTATACATAATATACAATAATACATAATACACACTTATACATAATACACAATAATACATAATACACACTTATACATAATACACACTTATACATAATATACAATAATACATAATACACAATAATACATACTACTGCATAATAATACATAATACACACTTGTACATAATACACACTAATACATAATATACAATAATACACACTACTGCATAATAATACATAATACACAATATTACACACTACTGCATAATAATACACAATATATAATACACACTAATACATAATAATACACACTACTGCATAATAATACACAATATATAATACACACTAATACATAATAATACACACTACTGCATAATAATACATAATACGCAATATTACACACTAATACATAATAATACATAATACACACTAATACATAATACACAATACATAATACACACTAATACATAATAATACACACTACTGCATAATAATACATAATACACAATAATACACAATAATACACAATAAAATGCATAATAATACATAATAATACACAATAATACATAATAATACACAATAATACACAATAAAATGCATAATAATACATAATAATACACAATAAATGCATAATAATACATAATAATACACAATAATACATAATACACAATAATACATAATAATACACAATAATACACAATAATACATAATAATACACAATAATACATAATAATACATACTACTACATAATACATAATAGTACACACTAATACATTATAATACACAATAATACATACTACTACATAATACATAATAATACACACTAATACATAATAATACACAATAATAATGCATAATAATACACAATAATACATAATAATACACAATAATACATAATAATACACAATAACACATAATAATACACAATAACACAATAACACAATAATACATAATAATACACAATAACAATAATACATAATAATACACAATAACAATAATACATAATAATACACAATAACAATAATACATAATAATACACAATAACAATAACACATAATAATACACAATAATACGTAATAATACATAATAATACATAATACACAATAATACATATTACATAATAATACACAATAATACATAATACACAATACATAATAATACACAATACATAATAATACACAATACATAATTATACACAATACATAATAATACACAATACATAATAATACACAATACATAATTATACACTAATACATAATAATACACAATAATACACAATAATACATAATACACAATACATAATAATACACAATAATACATAATACACTAATACATAATAATACACAATACATAATAATACATACACTAATACATAATAATACACAATACATAATAATACACAATACATAATAATACACAATACATAATAATACACAATACATAATAATACACAATACATAATAATACACAATACATAATAATACACAATACATAATAATACACAATACATAATAATACACAATACATAATAATACACAATACATAATAATACACTAATACATAATAATACACAATACATAATAATACACAATACATAATTATACACTAATACATAATAATACACAATAATACATAATACACAATACATAATAATACACAATACATAATAATACACAATACATAATAATACACAATACATAATAATACACAATACATAATAATACACAATACATAATAATACACTAATACATAATAATACACAATACATAATAATACACAATACATAATAATACACACTAATACATAATAATACACACTAATACATAATAATACATAATAAACACACTAATACATAATACATAATAATACACACTAATACATAATAATACACACTAATACATAATAATACATACCAATGCATAATAATAACACAATAATACACAATAATACATAATAATACATAATAATACATAATAATACATAATGACACACATGTTTCTCTTTATCATGCCTCCAGGAAAGAAACGTAAAGGTAAGATTAATTATAATGTTTATTTGCTGTTTAAAGGAGGTCACCGTTTTTTTTTTTTTTTTTTTTTTTCTCTGGCTTGTATCCATTCGGACCCATTCAGCCAACTGTTTTAAGACGTTTATCCCCATCCAGGTGTCGATATCTTCCTGGCGAGCGATGGCGAGCAGCATTGTATGGAGAAATCCGGCTTTTTACATATATAATTCAATACTTTGGAAAACTTCTTTGTTAAAAATAATTATACACTTGATTTAGTCCAGAAGACCGTTAAATAATTTGTAGCTAGTAAATATGTACCTAAAACCTGTGTTAACGAGGTCCCGAAACTTAACAAATATATAAAATTTCCGTTCTATGGTAAATCCAGTTACGACTTTCGTAAACAGCTCCAAAAAATGCTTCATTCTAGATTCCCGGCTGTTAACTTCCGCATAATTTTCACAAATGACTTTAACATTCGCTATTTTTTTAGCATAAAGGACACTGTTCCCAATAACTTATGTTCCAATATTGTTTATGAATTTGGGTATGTGGGATGTTCGGCTCGTTCATTCCGCGCTAGAATATTGGAGCATTTGGGGAAAAGTGTCCGAACAGGTCAATATTTAACGAAAATTACCTTTTCAGCAGTTTTAAGGAATCACTCTTTAGAATTGGATCATAGATTCAATGTTTTTTTTGTTTTTTTTTATAAGATATTGGCTAAATTCAGAAATAAGAACGATACTTTCATTGGGGAGAAATATTTCAAAGAACAACTCAAACTGAACCTAAACTCATTGGTCAGGTAGTTGATAGCTTGGGGCTAATAGGATCCCTTGCTATATATAATGCACTGTAGTCAGTTACCACAAGTTATTATGTTCCTTCCAACGACCAACTATACTCCTAAAATCGATTAATGAAATTTACAAACACATGTGGCAGTCCGTGGATTCGAACCCAGGACGCTCACACCGAAAATCAACACCTTATGCAGTCTATTACAGTCTATTTTTTCCCCAGCTAATGGTAAATTGAATCCCTTTGCATCAGATTTCATGATTCTTACTGGACAAATCTGATACTGCTATGTCTGTGCGTCATATTATTGCCAAGTTTGCATAATTAGCAACCTATTTCGCAACAAAATCATGATAATGAAGTAGTAATCAGAATGGAGAGATGGCAATTTACCATCAGCTGGAAAACAACGGAGTTATAGTTCTCCCGGAATAGTCGGAAGGTGCAGGTCGAAAAGGTGGGTTCCATTTTATTTTATAGTACATGTTCAGGTATATATGAAGTTAGCATCGAGCAATATTCATGTAAATCTTGTGTTGTTTTTAATTATTAACTTATATTTCTAACTGTTTTAAATTACATATGTAGATTTGTCACATTACACTTTTTTTTTTAACTAGATCCATGTATTCAATACAAAGTGTTAACCGATATCATGTATGTTTTTAGGATCGTTGGTGTTTCACTTGATGAACAAAGAAGTGTTCGAAATATTGTCAAAAGCTTAATCAATAAACGATGAAAATGGAGTTGATGTTTGCTCTCGTCATCTTATTTATTTTATATATATATACAGTATATATATATATTGGTATATATTCACTAACACTAGAATAGATGTGAATATAGGTTTCTTCATAGTAACCGCCGAAACTGTTTAGAAATTTATTTTGCCTGTCATTGTGATTATAGTTATTTATGTGTTGTTTCCACTTCTCCCCGCCAGGCTACCAGGGTCAGAAGGGAGAGAGGGGAGAGTCAGGATCAAGGGTAAGTTGTACAATCGCGCTAATAAGTCATGTCTCGGCACCATGTATGTTTTGATCAATAATTAGTATCAGCAATATCCAAGCTTCATTTCTTCATATCGAGTGAAATATACAAACATGTTCCTACACTTACCCACCCTATTCAACACATGAAAGACATTAATAAAGCACATAGCAAGCCAAACGTAATGACAGCTGGGACATGACTTATTAGCGCGACCGTACGCAAAGTTTGTATGTCCTTTTATTATGTTTGCGTTGTATTCTTGTTTGATATAAATACTGTATATCTATCTATCTGTATCTATCTATCTCTCTATATGTATATCTACTGTATCTATCTAGCTATCAATTAACCTATTATTTGAATGTTGCCATTGTCATTGCATATCATAAGGTAGTGAAGAAGATATTGAATATAAAGTACTGGTAGAGCAAATACAGTGCTTGCAGAGAATGTGGATTCATGATAGTTAGACATTTAGTTTACTAGTTTTAACCCCTTCTGTACCGGTGATGTACTTTTCATTATATTCTGGTCACTCTTAGACGATTGTGTACAGCTTAGGAAGGCCGTCTACTCATTAAAAGGCTATATACTATCTCAATTAATCCTTTTAGCTACCATACATCCTTCCTAAGCTTCATAAAATCGTACAAATATAGGTGAAGTCAAATTAAAAAGACGTCGCCGGTACAGAAGGGGTTAATAAGATGTTTATGTAGAAACCTCATAAATCCATGTATATTTATAGAAACCTCAAATCCATGTATATTTATAGAAACCTCAAATCCATGTATATTTATAGAAACCTCATAAATCCATGTATATTTATAGAAACCTCAAATCCATGTATATTTATAGAAACCTCAAATCCATGTATATTTATAGAAACCTCAAATCCATGTATATTTATAGAAACCTCAAATCCATGTATATTTATAGAAACCTCAAATCCATGTATATTTATAGAAACCTCATAAATCCATGTATATTTATAGAAACCTCAAATCCATGTATATTTATAGAAACCTCATAAATCCATGTATATTTATAGAAACTTCATAAATCCATGTATATTTATAGACAAACTTTGATTGTGTGTTGCATAAATCTGTTGTTGTACAAGATGTAGAAAAGATAATTCTAAACTTGTTGCTAAATGATATAAATTCTATCAGATCAAGAATTGTATATGTACAGAACACAGAACCAACTATGCGATAAGGAATTTTAGTTCAATTATACTACTTCACTAACTCCGTAAAAAGTGTATGTAGAACTCATGTTTTTAAATATAATTATGACTGGCTGACTATTAAATGCCCTGTTCCAACTAAAGCCGCTGTCACACGAGCGTTTTTTCCGTCAATTTTCCATGAGCAAGTTTTGTCTGGTGATATTTAGGGATATTTTTGCTTTGAACTCGGAAACTAGATTGCATTTAGATAATGTTAGCTAGTGTAATTCTTATGGAAATTGTATTTTGAAGCTGCCAGAAAACAATTGCCCGTAAGAATTGACGGAAAAATCGCTCGTGTGACACCGCCTTAAGTCGGCACAAAACTCTTGAACATTGACCTCTATAAAGCCGGTATCACACGAGGGCTTTTATAGTCAACATTCGATGATCAACATTTTTCTGGCAACATTTCTGGAATATTTTGCACTGGTATCGGAAACTAGACTGATGGTAGATGCACTTAAGTGACCGACATACTTAAAATGTTGACCTCATAAGCGGCCAGACCAGTGTTATTAAGGATAAATTTTGAGGGAAAAAGCGTTCGTGTGATACCAGCTTAACTCACAAACTGATTGAGTAATCCAACTAATTTTGCCTGCTATTAGGGAAGGGTCAGCCAGGGAATAGGTGTGGAAATGTACAGCCCACTTGCTCTAGCCATTTTTGAGTTACAGAGTTTAGGATTCCCGTTTTCTGGCCTACATATTTGGAACCGGGTACATTTATTTGGAAACGGGTACATTTATTTGGAACCGGGTACATTTATTTTGGAACCGGGTACATTTATTTTGGAACCGGGTACATTTATTTGGAACCGGGTACATTTATTTGGAACCGGGTACATTTATTTGGAACCGGGTACATTTATTTGGAACCGGGTACATTTATTTGGAACCGGGTACATTTATTTGGAACCGGGTACATTTATTTGGAACCGGGTACATTTATTTGGAACCGGGTACATTTTTTGGAACCGGGTACATTTATTTGGAACCGGGTACATTTATTTGGAACCGGGTACATTTATTTGGAACCGGGTACATTTATTTGGAACCGGGTACATTTATTTGGAACCGGGTACATTTATTTTGGAACCGGGTACATTTATTTGGAACCGGGTACATTTATTTGGAACCGGGTACATTTATTTGGAACCGGGTACATTTATTTGGAACCGGGTACATTTATTTGGAACCGGGTACATTTATTTGGAACCGGGTACATTTATTTGGAACCGGGTACATTTATTTGGAACCGGGTACATTTATTTTGGAACCGGGTACATTTATTTGGAACCGGGTACATTTATTTGGAACCGGGTACATTTATTTGGAACCGGGTACATTTATTTGGAACCGGGTACATTTATTTGGAACCGGGTACATTTATTTGGAACCGGGTACATTTATTTGGAACCGGGTACATTTATTTGGAACCGGGTACATTTATTTGGAACCGGGTACATTTATTTGGAACCGGGTACATTTATTTGGAACCGGGTACATTTATTTGGAACCGGGTACATTTATTTGGAACCGGGTACATTTATTTTGGAACCGGGTACATTTATTTGGAACCGGGTACATTTATTTGGAACCGGGTACATTTATTTGGAACCGGGTACATTTATTTTGGAACCGGGTACATTTATTTGGAACCGGGTACATTTATTTGGAACCGGGTACATTTATTTTGGAACCGGGTACATTTATTTGGAACCGGGTACATTTATTTGGAACCGGGTACATTTATTTGGAACCGGGTACATTTATTTGGAACCGGGTACATTTATTTGGAACCGGGTACATTTATTTGGAACCGGGTACATTTTTTTGGAACCGGGTACATTTATTTTGGAACCGGGTACATTTATTTGGAACCGGGTACATTTATTTGGAACCGGGTACATTTATTTGGAACCGGGTACATTTATTTGGAACCGGGTACATTTATTTGGAACCGGGTACATTTATTTGGAACCGGGTACATTTATTTGGAACCGGGTACATTTATTTTGGAACCTGTTTTTATTCACACAAATATACTGTGGATTTAGTGTCTATATTAAGGGAGCCCACCTCGCTTTTTTTTAAATTTCTCTCCCTCTCTTTTTGGCTTGTATCCATTCGGCCCCATTCAGCCTACTGTTTTAAAGACGTTTACCCCCATTCAGGTGTCAATATTTTCCTGGCGAGCGGTAACGAGCCAGCACATATATATTTTTGTTTTGACAGCAAGCTAAATTTGTAAATTTTTCAAAAGAAAAATTTCTCCGGCGAAGCCGGATTTATCCATACAATGCTGGCTCGCCAGGAAGAAATTGACACCTGGATGGGGATAATTGTCTTAAAACAGTTTGCTGAATGGGGCCGAATGGATACAAGCCAGAGAAAGAGAGAAAAGGAGAGAAAGATAAAACAAAATAGTGACCCCCTTAACTGTTTCTTCCTTATGTATGAAGGGTGCACCTGGTGAATCTGTGGCTGGTCCCCCTGGCCCCCCCGGACCCCCTGGATCCCCCGGAAGGAACCCCGTCATGGGGGGCATGTCAGACTTTGGATCGGGAGAGAGCGAAGATATGTTTGTAAGTTAACATAATTATTTGATATTGTATTCTAACCCTTTGAGGATTATGATGCCTTTTGACAGTTTATTTTGGCTATTATTAAATAATTGTATTCATATTAGAAGGGGTATATGGAAGTCAGAGGGTTATATTTTGTTTTGCTATGTGTATTAAGGAGACAAAAGGCAGGTTGCCTGTACGAGTGTCTCCCCCAAAACCAAAAGAGTGACAGAGAGCCAAATTCAAAGGACGTTGATGTCAAAATGCCTGGACACACGAAGTTTAAAACAGTTTAAGTCATAGGAAGAAGGGAAGGTTGATTGAGGGAGAGAGTTCCAGAGTCACCTTTTTGAGTAGAAGAAAGACTGAGAATATTTGCCAATTCTTGGGTTGGAGAACTGGACAAAATAGGACTGGGACTGTGTTGAAAGGCGGGTGCCCTGCACTCCTCGCAAGGGAGGGGGTATGCACTGAGAGAGTTCTGAAGAACACTGATTGTTGTAATAGTAATTCAAATGTAAAACTTGCAAACTAAACAAACCAAAATTGGGACAAGGACAATATAAAGTCAAATTAAATTATCAAAATCGCTATGTGGAAACAACGCTTACTAAAATGAAAATTATTAAATAAAAGAACACAATCCACCACATAGGGTGTACATTACTACATGAGCAAGTTAATCTGTTTCCCAAGCAAACTAATCGCACATATAACAACGCACTATCGTCACGTTAAAGGAATTAGTCAAGTTTGGGAAGTCCGGGACGTTCTGGTAAATTTTTACTAAACTCTGCATGAATAAAGAAACTACATGTTAAATGTCAAAATATTATTTAAAACCAAATTTGCAACATGACAAGACATTAACAATAGTACAAAATACAAATATTGATAAGATAACTATACTATTACAAAATAATATATAAAATACAGTACAGCACTCACTAACGATAGTGCTATCGGGTAGGTACCTGTAAGCATAGCATGCCTCAAGTGACCCCTATCAATAACTACCCTACAAATAACCTACATTTATAGCACAAATAAACTAAGGAAATCGCAAAAGTAAGCAATTGATACTATCGACAATGAATACATATAATATAAAGACAAATAATTGCAAAATATGAAGTAACAACAGATTCAAACAAAGAGTACTCTTTTGACAAGAACAATAATTTTTTTTAAATCATCAATATTAATATTAATAATAGAAAAAGAAAAAGATAAACAATAAATACAAACAAAAAGTAAGCAGAGGTTATACAAGAAACCTCAAGTTAAAAATGCTTGATTAAAATTATTGATGTCAAATTTTAGAATACAGTCACAATAATTGACCCTAAAAAGATTAAATTTATGGAACAATTTACTTGCCTCAAAACCTCTGTCTACTAATAGAAGAGTGAAAGAGATACAACATTATGGTGTGTAGAAAGAGATGCAACATTATGGTGTGTAGAAAGAGATGCAACATTATGGTGTGTAGAAAGAGATTCAACATTATGGCGTGTAGAAAGAGATTCAACATTATGGCGTGTAGAAAGAGATTCAACATTATGACGTGTAGAAAGAGATTCAACATTATGACGTGTAGAAAGAGATTCAACATTATGACGTGTAGAAAGAGATTCAACATTATGGTGTGTAGAAAGAGATTCAACATTATGACGTGTAGAAAGAGATTCAACATTATGGTGTGTAGAAAGAGATACAACATTATGGTGTGTAGAAAGAGATACAACATTATGGTGTGTAGAAAGAGATACAACATTATGGTGTGTAGTAAGAGATACAACATTATGGTGTGTAGAAAGAGATACAACATTATGGTGTGTAGAAAGAGATACAACATTATGGTGTGTAGTAAGAGATGCAACATTATGGTGTGTAGAAAGAGATGCAACATTGCGGCGTGTAGAAAGAGATTGTAGGGAACTAGTAAGAGGAAGTGAGTTGATGAGGCGAAAAGCTTTTGATTCTTCTCTTTCGAGAAGTGCAGTATGGGTGGAGCCTCCCCACACATGTGAACAATACTCAATATAGGGGTGCACTGTGCACCAATACAGAGCAAGAAGCTGTGCGGGGGTGAAGAACCCATGGAGACGGTTAAGCACACCTAACTTTGGGAAGCTGTTTCAGCAAGAGTGGTAATGATCCTTCCAAGAAAGGTTGGTTGAGAAAGATACAAATAGAATATTGAGAGAAGATGTAGGGTTGATTTGTGTATTATTGAAGAATAATTGATAGTCTTGCGGAAGATAGCGATGGAGGGCTAGTGGGTGAAATTAGGTCTTGGAGGCGTTGATATCCACAACTGTATAAAATCTTCTAATGATAGCCAGATTAAACTGTCAACATATATCATAATCCTCAATCGATTAATTTGCTTATGGTGCAGAAATACATAATGAAAGGTATTATTGCATGTGTTGTGTTATTAAGATTAGATAGTTATTTTGTATATAATGTTATTGCCTTAATTTAATACAATTACCTTAAAATATATGTGTACAAAACACACGTCATATTCTGCTCAGACAGAGCTCCCTACTAGACACGTTAGTAAGGTTAGATTAATTATGCTAGATAAGATTAAGTTAGGTCGGTCTAGGTTAGGTTGGGCTAGGTTAGGTTTGGTTAGATTAAGTTAGGTTGGGCTAGGTTAGGTTTGGTTAGATTAAGTTAAGTCGGGCTAGGTTGGGTTAGGTTAGGTTTGGTTAGATTAAGTTAGGTTGGTCTAGGTTAGGATAGGTTGGTCTAGGTTAGGTTAGTTTATGTTGGGCTAGGTTAGCTTAGTTTAGGTTTGGCTACTTAAGGTTGGCCTAGGTTAGGTTAGGTTGGGCTAGGTAAGTTTGGGTTCGGTTAGGTTGGGCTAGTGTTAGGTTGGGTTCGGTTAGGTTGGGTTGGGTTTGATTAGGTTGGGCTAGGCTGGGCTAAGGTTATTTTGGGTTAAGTTTAACCCAACCTGTACCAGCGAAGGACGTTGTTAGTCGGTAAATACGTCACTCGTCAGTACCAGAGACGGACGATGTGCGTCAGCAATATGCGATCCTTGTAACTACCAGTATTGTCGGGAATTTAGATAAAGAAGTTAAATTGCATATCACTGGTACATGAAAATATCCCAACAAATAGTTATATAATAATTACCAACGAAGTATTCGATGGGTGTAATCCAGTCCCCCACACACGGCTAATTCAATTGCATGACATGTAGGAATGTTCACATAATACAATATCGATAAATGAACTTAGCTTAGAGGACTGGTGATGTAGGACTGTTGATATAGATTAATAATTGTAGCACATGGTGAACTATGGGTTGAATCTAGAGCCCTAGATGTCGAACTGCAAAAAGTGCCAGACGAGCCCATCCTCGCAAGGGAGCGAGCTGTCGCTTCAAACAGTCTACTGCACCAAATCACCACCCATAACGAGGGGCGTCGCGCTCCTTGGTGCCGCTAGAGGAGTGGCGAACACATCCAAAGGTATCCAAAGGTAAGGTAAGGATTGAGAGACTAAAGGGCCGGCGTCCGATCGCTTCGCGAAATTACATATGGCTGCCGTCTCATAATAATTATAACCCATCACTTGGTTTCATAATACATCTAGAGCTGATGTAGATATTTATACATTACAGTTAATATTTAACCTACACTTAATAATAAACTACAATACACAAAGAACTAGCCGAAATCGTACATGCGATACGATACCGCCAAATTCAAATGCCCTATTGGACCTAAACTGTCGGGATCATTACTCTATTCCCGACAAGTATCAAGCGGTAGCTGGTACCATGACTTGTAAACACTGCTCTGAGGAATTGGCAACACTTCTCAGCTTAGTTGCAAGCCTCCACAGGCTGTCTGGGCCAGTGCTTCATCAATTTTTGAGGTGGGAGGATGTTCTCTCTTGCCTCTGAAGCCATTTTAGTCATACTGCCTGGTACTGGACGGTAACTTTATGGTAATATCCTCTGGTACAGTAAGAGTTAAGTTGGGTTAGGTTAGGTTGGGCTAGGATTAGGCTAAGTTTTGGTTGGGCTAGGTTAGGTTGGGTTAGATTAGATTGGGCTAGGTTGGGTTGGGGTAGGTTAGGTTGGACTAGGTTAGGTTAGGTTGGGTTAGATTAGATTATGCTAAGGTTAGGTTAGGTTAGGTTAGGTTGGGTTGTGCTAGGTTAGGTAAGGTAAAGTTAGGTTAGGTTGGGTTGGGCTAGGTTAGGTAAGGTAAAGTTAGGTTAGGTTGGGTTGGGCTAGGTTAGGTTAGGATCTGGTAAACTCTATATACTATACCTGTAGCTTTGCCTTTTGAAGCCTTTACACCCATGCTGTTGCACATTGGCTATTATTGGATATGCTATTATTTACATATATATTATACATATTATCCAGGTTACCACATATTATCCTTGTCAGGGTTAACCTATAGCAAGCCTGGATTTTAGGAGAAACCTGACTTTGGTCAGGACATGTACTAAAGAATAATTTGTAGATATTTCTCAAAAAGGGGTCTTGGGGTTTTTTTTTTTTTTTTTAAGTTTGATGGAAATCTAGGAAGCAAACAAACTAAAAATAGTGGAAGAAATAAATCTACAAATAAATAATCACTAAAAGATATTATTATAATTTAGGTATGGTTCCCTTATTCCAATTGGTAATGTTGTATTGCCCGTAAAATTTGGCTGAAAAGTCGCTCGTGTGACATCGCCTTTTTACTCTGGCTTATACTAGACGATTTTTTCAGGCAGCTGATGTCAGAGAAGGTGAGCCCGGCCCCCCAGGACCCCAGGGCCAGTGTGCTTGTAACACGTCCTCCCTCATCGATACTGTTGTCCGGTTACTGCCCAAGGGTCTGCCGGGCCCTGAGGGACCTTCTGGCAGGGACGGTGTACCAGGGACCCCGGGGACCTCAGGACGGCCGGGACCACCTGGAGAACGAGGCCCACTGGGGAACAGGGGCAACAAAGGGGATAGGGGGGATGAAGGCACTCCAGGTTAGTATAATACACACACACACTAATACACATGCATGCGTAAACACACACACACACACACACACACACACACACACACTATATTTTATATATATATATATATATATATATATATATATATATATATATATATATATTATATATATATATATATATATATTAGATGGAACGAATATCAATTTTCACTACAGTATTTGCGAATACGAATAGCGAATATTTCAATCCTTATTTCATCCTTCAAGAACTGGTAATTATTTTTGTCATCAACAAACGTTAATTAAATTACTATGAAATTAATTACCAGAAGTTAATGACGATGTGAATGTGTAATTTCTTAAATATCATAAATGAACTGTATGAATTAATGTTTAATATATTGTAAGAGTTCAGCCATAGAAAATTTAATAATTAAAATTAAATCCATTCAATTTTCTGTTTCCAGTCCTCAGACCCAATGTTGCCGCTTTTTTGGTACTAAAGTACCAGATTTGGTACATTTGACTCTCTCAAGTACATTTTATACATTTTCCAATAAAATAGTCCGTATCTGGTACTAAATACGAAATCAGTGAGGAAATTTATGATGGAATATATTTTAGTGACATGCTATTACATTGGATATTTCTGAAATGGCAATATTGCGACGGTTCAAATGTCCAGGTCCAGCACACGTTCGTTTGCCAGGCAGTGATTCCACTTTAGAATAATTTGGTACTTTTCACTAGTTTGATCTGGTACTATTAAATACAGTTAAGTAGCAACACTGCTCAGTCCTCCTTCATTCCACTTTAGCGGCCCCAACGCACATCTACACTGTTATTTATTCGTTGTGTTAACTTTAAAATTTAATATTTAACATTTTTGTATATATTCTATTGGTTTCGTGAATATATTCGATATTTGCAAATAGCTATGAATGGAAATGCGAATACGAATACGAATATTGAAAAACATAGCGAATATTCGGACATACGAATACGAAACGAATATTCGGTCCATCTCTAATATATATATATATATATATATATATATATATATACAGTATATATATATATATATTTGAGTCCCGGAGGGAAGAATGAAAACCTAATATTTAGTAGTGGCCCCGAAATCATTGACGATATGCCTATGACATAATAGCTCTCTTTCAAGCGCCCGCATCAGGCTGTTTGAAACAACCCGCCACAGGGAGAAAGTGCCGACATCATAAGGGTACGCTCATTCTCTTATAGAATCATCATTATGATTGGGTACTCACTACGAAAACACTTTGTAAAAAAATAAAAAATAAAAATCTACTTAAGAAATGCTATAATAAAGCTTCCCAACTTTGTGGATGTCTTACTGTGGGTTCTTATCCGAGACAGACGCTGAACTGAGCAGCGCCATACTCCCTTCAATGATATATCAAGACTTAACTTAAGACATCAACGAATGGGAAGGGGATGGATGGGAGGGCCTGCATCGTCAATGATTTCGGGGCCACTACTAAATATTAGGTTTTCATTTTTCCCTCCGGGACTCAAACCTATAATTTATTAGTGGCCCCTCCATCATTGACGATATGCCTGATATCTCAAGACTGGAGGGGGATATTCATCATTGGCGATATGCCTGATATCTCAAGACTGGAGGGGGATATTCGTGACAATCTCTAAACCCCTAATCAAACCTACTATAGGTTGAGAAAAACACCCAAAATAGCATTTTTAAATTTATTGTATACATACAATATTTTTTGTATAAAAATGGAAAGAGAAGCAGATTGAGCACTTCGAAGAAGTCTGCTTGTACATAACCTTGCAGGTACATGTAGGTAATGAATATCATTGAGATTCATAAAAATAATGTTCAAGAATTTTTCCTGATTCTTGATAAAATAAGATAGTTCTCTGACTCACCCTAGATGTCAAAGTTCTGTAGGAACAAACATATTATTTGGTTACAAGCATTTGGTCCTTAAAATTAATTTGAACATATAACTACTGTACTGTATAATGTTGTACAACTTATTGCATATATCTCATAGTTGCAACTATCATTGATATATATCACTTAAAATTAAAAATTGAACTGTAAAACCAGTTCAACACTATTAAGTATCACAGCTTGTATACTCATCACATTATCCGGCGGAGGGTCTGAGAGTCGTAGCTTACATTGCACCCCTCCCCCCTCCCCTACTTTTTCATACTTAAAATTATTCTTAAAACTAATAGCACAAAGACCAATTAGACCCGTTGATGTAATGCCACACAGGTAAATGTTTTTTATCTAAGGCAACAGACAGATAGCGCGTCAGGAATGTATAATTAGATGACCATAAACGAGTGTTAGCTATGTCATCGACTGACAAAATTTGTAAGAATCTTAATGAAACTACCCTTGCTAAACTTACTAAACTTGCAGTGGCTTTAGGCCACTGCACTCCACAAACACTCTTCTCACAGACCTTACACAAAGAGCTTTTGACGGCATCAACTCAGCTAGACCACCACACAGATCACTATTAGCCACACTCGACATTAGTAAAGCCTTCGATGCCATCCACCGCCACAACCTAACAAACAAAATCTACAACACAAACATGCACAACAACACAAAAAGGTGGCTGGCCAACTTCCTAGCAGGCAGATGTGCACACGTATCTTTTGCCGGTCGGTCATCTAAAATCAGAAACTTTCCAAACGGAGTCCCACAAGGATCTGTCCTATCGCCCGCACTCTTCAATCTGTACATGCACGATATAACTACACCCAATACGCCCCAAATCAACTTAGCCTCCTATGCAGATGACATAACACTCACATGCACACACCATGACCCAAAAAGAGCAACAGATCTCCTTCAACCCTATCTCAACACACTACATGGCTGGTGCACTACAAACAGACTTAATCTAGCCCCAGCCAAATCCACCGCAACCCTGCTCACAAGCTGGACAGGAGAACACGAATACATCCCTCAACTCACCATAAACAACACACCCCTAACACATACACACACACCCAAAATCCTAGGAGTAACATATGATACTCATATGACATTCAAACAGCACACCACAAACATTAAAAAGAAACAGACACCCAGACGCCCTCAGGTCACTTGCTCACACAAAATTTGAACACAACAAAGAAACTACCACCACAGTATATAAACAATACATAAGATCAGTGATGGAATACGCAAGCCCAGCCTGGGCTTCTAACCTAGCTGAAACACATCATAAGACTTTACAGACTATTCAAACCAAAGCCCTGAAGATCATTACAGGCTTCACAGCTACTGCACCCACAGATCACCTACATCAAGAAACCAAAATCCTCAAAGTCAAAGACCATCTGGACATGAGAGGCACTCAATTCCTGGCAGCAGCCTCCACGAACCAAGACCACCCACTAAACTACATGGCAACACACCCACAGCCACCAAGAAATATCAAAACAACACCCAGCACACGGTATCACACACAATTATTGTCCTCTCTCCCTCCCTGCCCACCCCAAACCAACTTCCAGAAGCACATCCATACTCATATCTCTCACCGATACATGCACGACCTCCCGAAATCCATCCTTCCGAATCCTCCCTTCCTCGCAAGATCAGAGTCCACCTGGCCAGGCTGAGATGCGGACACCATCCAGCTCTCCTGAGCTATCAGAAGAGACTGGCTGACTCCGTTGTCGACGCCTGCCCGGGATGTAACACAGCACCTCATACCATTAAACACATCATAGAAGACTGCATTTCACACAACCACTTATGCCAACTACACAATCTACACTCAATGAGAGCTCTGTGGGAAAGCCCGATCGTGGCCATGGCCTTCCTCAGGGACTCGGGGCTGTTCGGCCAGGCAGCTTAGGGAACAACAACAACAACAACAACCCACTTTCTAATATCGTGGGCCCTACCCACTAGACCGGGGTAACTTTCCCTAATAACCTCTACAAGTAAGGATGCTAATATCCTTTTCGTGATGCGCTTGCCTGTACTATTGACCCATAGAGCTCCCTGTTGTTGAGGGTTTGAGACTCAAAAACTTAATAAGAGATTGTACTGGGCAGAAAATATGATGTGTATCCCCTCGCTTTAGCGCCGGGATCGTAAAATCAGAAAAAAAACATGATCACTATGCTAATTTTTAGCAATAAAAGTGGGGGACGGCGCAATTTGGACATTGATATTGCGTCTCTCAAACCTGAGGCAATTAGGTTCGTTGCTCATCGCCGCCAGCTCAGACATCCGGTTACCTGTGGCCAAAGCCATAAGGAACACAGCCTTCTTTAAGATTGAATCAAAATCCGGCACGTGATTATACTTGCGCGAATGAAGTAAAGACAATGCTTTGTCGAGTGACCAGGTAGGCATGAGCTGACAGGGTGGTGGGCGAAGCTTAAAACACGCCCTCATAAAACCCGTTTCTTTGGCCTGCGGTATGGATAGCCCTGTTAAATCATAAAAGGGGATTCTGATAGCTGACAGATGGTTCTTTAGCGTTACTACGGAAAGGCGTTTCTGTTCAAATAAGTAGTCTAGGTATTTGAAAATTAAAGCTACTGATGCGTCAGTTTGTGCCGTTTCCACTATCCAGGTTGTAAAAGATTTCCAATATGACTGGTTTTGACGCCTGGTAGATAGAGGGTACTGATTTACAAATTTATTAGTGACGCTTTCACCAAACCGAGTTAACCATTTTGCCTTCTGAATGTCCAACAGGCAAAAGTCAGCGAGGTCTCTAGGTTGCCAATTGTCTCTAAGTGGAAGTACGAGATCGGGAGTGACACCGGGTTTTCGCACCACGTCTTCAATTGGTGGTACAGTACCACACCTGAGCCGGCCACAGGGGCGCGATTATCGAGACTAAGCCCCGGTAATCCCGTAGTTTGCGAACTACTTGACACATGAGAGAAGCGTCTGGAGGCGGAAACAGATAAATGGAATTCCACCTGTTCCAATCCTCCATCAATGCGTCTGGACCCCCCGCCGAAGTTACTTCCCTGCGGGTTAGGTAGAGAGGAAGTTTTTGGTTTTCCTTGGACGCGAATAAATCCACTTGTGGACGGTATGGCTCTGCAATCATCTGATTGAAGATGGTTTGCTTGAGAGACCATTCTACTCTGGTGCTCTGTCTTAGAAAAAATCTTTACAACACGTAGTTCCCGGGGCACATAGCTGTGACTAAGTGTATTATATACAATTGCATTTTGATAGATCGAGTTATAGCCAGGTGCCTTTAAGAGAGACATCTCTCAAAACGCTCAGCCTTATTTTTTTGTATTATTATTATATATTTTTGTTTTTTAACAAATCATTTGTAAGCAAAATTGTATTGTATACTAAAGGCTAAATAAAAAGATTTCAATTAATTTCAATTCAATTCAATTCGTGACAGGGCGTTTGCCCAGACGTTGGCTACGCCTGGCAGGTAAGATGCGTGAAGATGAATGTTCAGCTTGTCCGCCAGAACAAAAATCTTTTCCGACTCTAGCAACTTCCGAGAACTTGTTGACCCTTGCTTTTGAATACAGGACACTGCATTCAAATTGTCCATTCGAAAGGCTACTGATTTCCCCCGCAAGATGGAGCCGTGAGCCTGTAGGAAAAATAAGGGGACTAACAACTCTTTCACGTTTATGTGAAATTTCTCGGATTGGGACCAAAGTCCTTGACCCTGATGGCCGAGGCTTGACTGATAACCCCAGCTTATTGTCCCTGAGGCATCTGTATCAATCCATATCGTGGGTGGAGGAGACGTCCACGTCATTATTGAATGCAATGTTTCTTTCCTCGCCCAAACCGATAGTAAGTTGTGAAATAACGATGAAATTCGCGATAACTTTTCCGCCGGCAATAGCGGGAAATGTTTGTTTCCTTCCAGGATTAATATCATTACTTTCAACCGGCCCAACTTTACTGTAAGTTGAATCCAGTTGAGAGAGCCGACCAGGGACTCCCACGTCCTTCTCGTGGTAGTCAGACTGTGGAGAAACAAAAACAATTTCTTTCGAAATCTGTTTCGATTGTCCACACTCTGACTGAGAGTAAGATGTGCTGTGTTCCAGACCAGCCCTATCCACTGAATTACCCTTGTTGGGACAAGGTTCGACTTTGCCAAGTTGACCTTGAACCCTAGGGATTGAACATGGTATATAATTTTAGTTACATGATTCTTGCATTGCTCTCTGATTCCGCCACCACTAGCCAGTCGTCTAGTACCACAACACTTTGATTCCCTGCTTAAAAAGTAGTAGTAAAGCCTGTCGGACTAATTTGGTAAATATTCTCGGTGCTAGGTTCAACCCGAATGGCATCCTCTGAAAGACATGAGTCTGATGCTTTATCCTCAAAGCGAGGAATTTTTGGAACCTTATGTTTACCGGGACATGCCAATATGCTTCTGTCAGGTCTAACGAGCATATCCAACCTTGCGGCAGAAGTGTTAACCTGATTTGATGCACAGTGAGCATCCTGAACGATGCGTTGTGAATGTATCGATTCAAGCAAGACAGGTCTACGACTGGCCTCATCTGAATACTGTCCCTCTTTGGTACGAGAAAAAGTCTGGACGTGTAAACTGGGCAATTTGGATTGACCGGGACAATGATATGCTTGGTGATAATTTCCTGGACTAGTAACTCCACCTCTAAAGAAACATGATTGATTTCAAGTGGTTGACGTAAACGAGGTCGCCGGAGCCACTGCCAGGTTATGCCCTTGCGTACCACTGTCCTTGCCCAACTTCGCCGGGGCCAAGCCCGATGACACGCCCGAAATGACCCAGTTACTTGACTGGGCTTGTCCGGCGTAACTACACTCAGATCCAACTCGCCCACGACAGGCCCCGGGAGTGAGAGAGTTTGTGATATATTTAGTTTTTTGAAGGTGGTGGGGTAGGGTTGGACGGCTGGCTAGTTTTGGCAGAAGTTGACCCTGACCTGATTTGTGTTTGGGTTGCTGTTTGAACCATTTACCTGAATTCTTTCCCTGTTTATACTTGGCTTGAGTGCTTCCCTGTGCCGGAGGAGACTTGGAGCCCTGAAAGAATTTGGACCCACTAGGTTGAGCCTTAGGACTGACTTTGAGTTTGGCATATGGCTTAGGAAATTTGAAATGATCTTCCTAGCTTGGGAAGCACTCGGCTTATTTGACTCTACCAAACTAAACACTGTTTGCCACGTATTGGGGCAAACTAAGGTGGGCATCAGCACTGGTGATGAAAGTACCCGGCGACCAATGTCGTCCGGTAATTTCTTCACCAGATAGACCCGTAGGTCTTGACGTGCTCCGACTGCCTCCAACAAGGCTATCCTGACGTCGCCCAGTGACTGGATTGAATTTTGTAGCAAGAGGCGCCGGGATAATCCGTGGCCTTCCTAGCATCTGAATCATTCTAGTGAGAGACTGGGCAATTTGGCGACTTAGCAGAAATTGAGAGAAAAGTCTTAGTGCTTTACCACACAATTTAAAGTCCCTATCCAGGTGCACCGTGGGGAGGGGGGGGGGTCGAAAAGGGCTCCTGCAGTTCCCATAAAGACAATTTGGGGGCAGCAAAAACATTAAAGATAGCAGGCGGTACTCCCCCAGCCTTGACAATTGGCATTGAGAACCAAGAATGATGATCTTGGGGTATTTGATGGGAGGATTTTGAAGTAATGGTTGAGGCAAACTGCTGTGCTTCAATTTCCCAGTCTACCCACGGACCTGTGCCCACCTGTCCCACCTGCAGGACTGATCGCTAACCGGAAGTGTATCCAGTTCCGGCGTTAACAAGGTAAGAGACTTAATGTCATTTAAACCGTCAGTCTTAGACCAATCCGCAAATAGGCATGCAGAGGAGGCAGGTGGGAGAGCTGGTGTGGGGGAATAAACAAAATACTCATATGCATATACATTAGGGATTGCTTTTACAACCACATCTAAAGTATTACCTGCAGTATCCCTTGCTCTCAGTTTCCTGTTCTTATTCATTTGGATGACCCACTCATTCGGAACCAGAAGCTCACCCGAGATTGTCTGTTGTGCACTAGAGGGATTTAGAGCCGTAATAGTAACCCATGAACAATCTGGACCGTTAAGGAGAGGCATAGGGCCTTTCTTTATCGGAGCCTTCTCCAAAGGTGGGGGAATAATGTCAGTAATAACTCTTACGTTAGTTGTAGTTAAAGTAGATGTAACTGGGAAACTGGGGGTGGGGGGGGTTGCCTGAGTTGACGAGTCACTACTATAACTACTGCTCACTGTTGCTTTCGAAAGAACTTTAGGCTTAGTTTTAGACTTAAAACTGGACCGGGAAGGAGGAGTTGTTGTTGTTGTTGTTCCCCAAGCTGCCTGGCCGAACAGCCCCAAGGCCCCGAGCAATTCCAAGGCCATAACCGAGTGCCCCCACAGAACCCTCCCCGCCGACCACAATAAAGCCTGGGTGACCGAAGCCACTCCATGGCGGGGAGCTGAGGAGGGTGCAGAAACGCCCGGGAAACCAAAGCCCCACCCAGGGCCCTGTGCCCCACAGCAATTATGAAGAGAAAGTTGAGGGGCAAGCGAAAAATTTGACGCTTTGGCTTCCAATCTTGGTAGATTGGGAGGTCAATCCACGGAAGAGACGCCGTCACTTGAGATCTAGAAAATATATAAGTTAAAGGAACAGTCAGAGTAAGCTATGGGTATGACAGAGATTGCTCAGCTCTCACTCTGATAGACCAGCCCATCACCACATGACTAGAACCCAATTCTCTCAGCATCAGCTAGGAAAGGCCCTAGAAAGCCGCCTTTGGCGGGGGGATAGCTCCCCTATTTCAACCCCTTTCGGGGTTGGGCACCCGGGAAGGAGGAGTTTTATGAACTTGCGATTTAATAATCAACAGGTCCCAAAGCGCTTCATCATCGCAATGGAGTGCTTTATGAGCTATGTCTTTGGTGTAGTTATTAAAAGTAGATTTAATCTTTTGCAAGGCTACTAGTCATGACTGATCCCGTTGATCAAGAAGACCACTCCTGAGGTTTGTGCAAATCCCGCATTTCTTGGACATCCAGATGCCTCTGGAGCGGTTCAGACACTTAACACATTTAACACAGAGTTTATGGTTAAAGACCGGAATTAATAAACACGTAGGAGTGGACCACAGAGTGACTAAATGCATGATGGTGATAAAACGCCCTCCCCCCCGGGATCGGCCCCCTTCCTTGTGTCCTGTGCCGAGGTTGTAGTGCTGTGATCTGTAAAGAAAATTTCCAGGAGTCAATGCTCATAAGGATAAACAGAGACATTCACATACCACTTTACCCCAAATACGCCGGAAAACTAGATGTAGCAACACTTTGCTACTCTAATTTCCCGTCGTACTTTTCTTTGAAAAGACCCCTAAGACCTTTTCTATGAAGGTTAATAACTGCTTATCTATGATCATGTGTCACCGACCCATACTTTTAGATTAATCCTTTCGGATGTTTTATTAACTAACTGATCGTCTACGAAGACCTGAGTGATAGTTAATTACCCCACTGGACTTCTCAGCTCTTCTAAGTATCTGGGCAGTGTGTTGAGTAAAGATGGGACTATGGATGAAGAAGTGCGGGAGAGGGTGCAACAGGGGAAGAGGGTTGTAGGAACGTTGAAAGCAGTAACAAGAAATAGGGTGGTCAGTATGGAAGTGAAGAAGTCCTTGCATGATAGTGTGGTAATCCCGACACTAACTTACGGAAGCGAAGCATGGACGTTCGGGAAGAGACTCAGACCAAGAGTGAGAGCGGTGGAAATGAGTTACTTGAGAAGTGCATGCGGAGTTACATGGAGGGATAGACAGACGAATGAGAAAGTAAGAAGGAGGTGTGGTGTGGAGGTAGATGTGCTGGAAAGTGTGAAAAGGAACAACTTGAGATGGTTCGGCCATATGGAACGTATGGAAAGCGAGAGAATGACTAAGAGGGTGTACGAGAGCGAGGTGGAAGGACAGAGAGGGAGAGGTGCACCGAAAGAGAGCTGGAAGGATGGAGTGAGGAAGTATATGGATGAAGGCGGTGCTGGTTGGGAGGAGGGGCGTCGACTGACTGGGGACAGAGGTGCATGGGGGCAGTTCGTTCGTGGCCACCCCTTCGGGGATCATGGCGTCAGGCAATAGATAGTTAGACTCTTCCGCCGGGCGGAGTTAAAGTCGTTCTACGCCGCGTGAGGCTATCTGTTTAGGTGAGTTTTTTTCCGGCTGGGCCGAAAACACTCCCTTTTGGAACCTTCACTTCCGCCGGGAGTTTAGTAGTACTACTGACCACGCCGGGTTTATTGGATCTATTCCCTGCCCACCTTCGAGGCGAGCCTCCGGCATTAATGCCTGATAAAAGATCGCCGGAGGGAAACACCAAACCTTGCGAGTGCTGACTTGTCCGGGCAAGGGCAGCCACTCACAAAACCCACACCAAATAAGTCAGAATGTCTCCTGACGCCCTTCAATCATGTATAATAGCACCACATGATAGCGAAGGACATATCTTAAGGCTAATACTTATTATATAATTAAGCAACTAATAATTTTTTTTTTTTTTTTTTTTTTTTTTTTTTTAAAGAGACAATGAACGGAGGAAGGAAAAACACAGATAAAACAAAAAGGTCCATGTGCCTAAAGGCATCCTCCATTCATAAAATGTTTGTAACAACTGGATTTAAACATTTGTTGATTGTAAGTTTGTGGAAAGCAATTCGAGGGAAGTGAATTCCAAAGAGTAGTAGCTCTGGGGATAAATTAATTCTGATAAGCAGAAGTTCTGCATTGTGGAGGAGAAAGTGTAAATTCATGGGCGCTCTCAGCTGCCCTAGTTCTACGGGGAAAGATGTGGAGAGGCGGCACAATTGAAGCAAGTTCCTCGGAACAATTGCTGTGAAAATATCTGTAGAATAATGCAAGGGATGCAACGTTTCTTCGTATGGCTAATGTAGGAAGGTCCTGTGTGATTGCAGGGTTATTGATTAATCTAATAGCTTTATTTTGAATTTTGTCCAACTGCCTCAATGCAACCACTCCACTTCCACCCCACAGAGGTGAACAGTAATCCATCTGAGAGCGCACATGACTTTTATATATTACGGCCAACTGCTCGTCAGTGAAGAATTCTCGAACTCTGTACAGGAGTCCCAGTTTTTTAGAGGCATACCTCCTAGCCATAGATAAATACCCTAACTGAGGCTGGCCACGAGGCAGAAGGTAAGTAGCATGACGAAGACGACAACAACCTTACGTCCAAAGACGACACAGCAACCAGCGTACACGCGTCGCCCCACGCCAGAGGGGAAAAAGCAAACTCAGATTCTGGAAAGTTCCCCACCACGTGGGACAACTCTTAAACTCTGGGCGGGTGCCCAACCCCGAAAGGAGTTGAAATAGGGGAGCTATCCCCCGCCAAAGGCGGCTTTCTAGGGCCTTTCCTAGCTGATGCTGAGAGGATTGGGTTCTAGTCATGTGGTGATGGGCTGGTCTATCCGAGTGAGAACTGAGCGATCTCTGCCATACCCATAGCTTACTCTGACTGTTCCTTTTACTTATATATCTTCTAGATCTCAAGTGGCGGCGTCTTTTCCGTGGATTGACCTCCCTACTGCCAACCTAGAAGTTGGCAGATTGGGAGCCAAAGCGTCACATTTTTCCCTTGCCCCTCAACTTTCCCTTCATAATTGCTGAGGGGCACAGGGCCTTGGGTGGGGCTTTGGTTTCCCGGGCGTTTCCGCACCTTCCTCAGCTCCCTGCCTTGGAGTGGCTTCGGTCACCCGGGCTTTGTTAGTGGTAAGCAGTGAGGATTTTGTGGGGGCGCTCGTTTATGGCCATGGCCTTGCTCGAGACCTTGGGGCTGTTCGGCCAGACAGCCTGGGGAACAACAACAACAACAACAACTCTTAAACCAGAGCGTCTGCTATATAATTATCAAAAACAAGTTACCCCATATGATAGATGGCAAGTAATCCAGCTCCGCGTGTATATAGCCTCCTAAATAACTAGGTAAGAGCAAAACTAGAGCCGACATAAAAAAACACCAAAAAAAAAAAACAAGCGTGTTCCAAAGTGGACCGCATGAACGCTTAACACTGTACCCTATTTTAACACTTCCTGTGGACGTGCCAATGGGGCCGACCGTCCTAACTAATCTAAACCTATTCTAGAACATCTCAGATAAATACAAATGAGCAAAAGACTCCCTAGAGACGAAAGAATGAAGGAAGGACGGACTAGGCACGGACACAGGGAAGAGAAGGGAGTCTCGGATAAGAATCCACAGTAAGATATCCACAAAGTTGGGAAGCTTTATTATAGCATTTCTTAAGTAGATTTTTCTTTTTTCTTTTTTACAAAGTTTTTTCGTAGTAAGTACCCAATCCGGGTGGATGGGACTCATTAGCCTTGGTCGGCAACTCATCTACGGGAGACAACCTTATACAAATCCGGGTGGATGGGACTCGTCAGCCTTGGTTGGCAACCTGTCTAGGGGAGTAAACCTGATACAAATCCGTACTGCTTACCTAAGGGTAAGGCAGGTTAGTGGATGGATTAGCCGAACACCACTGTAGAAAAATAGTGCTAACAAGATGCACAGAGGGCCTCGGAGTCAGACGGATCCTAAATTGAGTGGTCAATCCTGTAAGTCCTTCACTAAACTGGCTCGGGTTGTCCCTCTCACAGGGAATAGGTCCGCTTGGGGGCATTCTGTGTATGGCCACCCTCGTAAGGGGAGTAAGGCGTCCGGCAATAGATAGATAGATAGATAGACAGACATATTGACTGGCAGACAATGTCACTACTTGTTATGTAATACATACAAATATTACTTTATTATTTTGGTGTAATGATATAAATTCTTAAAACCTTGTTGTACAATCATATGATATAATTACATGACTCTGTAATATACACTTACATTATACTGTATAGGCTAACACTAATTAAATAGAAGGCTTAGCAGTTTGTGTAGCTACAGTATATCTGTTAGCAAGTGTAACTCCTATGAAAATACCATTGTTAATGATATGTTTCTGATCGTGTTAATGAAAAAAATATATGTACTATATAATAACTTATAAGTCAGTGTGCTAAAGCTGCTCATCTCAATATAATATAACATAACATAACATAATTACAGATAACTAATAGCCACTGGGGCCTCTCATGGTCATCCAGAATCTTAGCCAAATTAAATCTCCCTGTCATTAAGGGGGATCACCTGCTTTTTTTCTCTCCTTTTCTCTCTTTCTCTGGCTTGTATCCATTTGGCCCCATTCAGCCTACTGTTTTAAGACATTTATAGCCCATCCAGGTGTCTTTTTATTCCTGCCGAGCGATAGCGAGCCAGCATTGTATGGAGAAATCCAGCGAGAAATGTTTCTATCGAAAAATTTACAAATTTAGCCAGCTGACATATACATTATCAAAAATATGCTGGCTCGCTAATGCTTGCCAGGAAAAAATCGACACCTGGATGGGGATAAACGTCTTAAAACAGTAGGCTGAATGGGGCCGCATGAATACAACCCAGAAAGAGAGAGAGAGAAAGAGAAAACAAAAATGAGGTGGGCCCCCTTAATTTATCATTAATGTAGCTGTGCCCACCATTGTTCAGTCGTGGACAGTCAAATATAAACACCAATGCTAATATGATGTTTTCCCCCCACCCCCCCGCTCCCCCCAGGTCCTGAGGGTGTCCCGGGCCCCAAGGGTGAGTCAGGGGAGGATGGGTCCCCGGGGCTGCCAGGAGAGAGGGGCCCAGAGGGACCTCCAGGACCCCCCGGCTATGGCCAGGCAGGAGTCGATGTGAGTCCAGAAAATCTAAAGCCCTTTTGTTTTCTCTTTTTTTCAGATTTCTAATTTTAGGTTTTCCTACCACAATCAAATTTTGGCCTCACCTTCAATATCCTTTTTATACCGAGTGAAAAATTCAGTGCCATGAATACAAAAACTGGAAAAGTAAATTCACATATTACATGTATACAGTGGTGGGCTGGATCTGTGATGATGATGATGCAGTTTTTACCACCATACACTCCCTGCTGAATAGCAAGGCTAGGGTGGGTGCCCTGATGAATCAGGGACTTAGTGAATAGTTGCCACAGATTGCTAGACCGCACCGTTCACCAACAGCACTGACATCTGCCAATAACTCACTGGCTGGCTCGAACCGTCAACCTCACGTTTTTTTTGTTTTTTTTTTCTATGTGATTGAGGGAGGCAAAAGGCAGAATTGCCTATAGCGAGTGCCTCCCCCATAGTTGAAAGAGTGACAGGGCCAAAATCAAGGGACGATCGAGCCAAAATGCCTGGACACACAGAGTTTGAAGCAATTTAAGTCATAGGAAGAAGGAAAGACTGATTCTGGGAGAGAGTTCCAGAGCTCAGCTGTTGAGTAGAAGAAAGTTTGAGAGTAACGTTTCACTCTTGGGTTAGAGAGTTGCACAGAGTAGGGGTGGGATTGAGTTGCAAGACGGGTACCACGTGCCCTACGTAAAGGAGGTGGTATGCACTGGGAAAGCTCTGAGGAACACTGATTATTATAGTAGCGATAGAATAGCGAGAGAGATGCAACATTGCGGCGGAGAGAGAGAGATTGCAGAGCGAACGCTCTACCAATCGAGCTACGGCCTGTGGCAGAGTGTAGGTTGGTGTCCTCTACTTCCCATAGCCAGTTCTTACTTTACCTTCTTCATCATTCTTATTTCTATTTTTTTTTCTTCCTGAGCGTGGTGAAGGCAGTGGGGCCATAATGGTGTGCCCCATGGTTCCTTAGTGTCTTACTCTCACAGCCCACTGGCACAAGTCGGCCTTTCTCTCTCTGGCGTAGCGATGAAGCGACCCCACTGCCAGCCACTTCGGTGGTGCAGTCAGCCTCTGTACCAGTTATGGTTATTTCTTGTTACTGCCATTTTGTTAAAGCTGGAATGGTGCGGTTTCGCCAGGTGCAAGTGCTTCAGGGGGACTTTGTTAAGTCTTGCTGAGACACTGTTAGCACTATACCAACATCGGCCACTGTGATTACATGATGGGGCTGTGTTGTGGCAAGTCTTTATTGTGTTGTACTACAGTAAAGAGACTAAAACCACGCTCTCTGTGGATGAAGCGGTCTTTAAACTTGTATGTATGTTGTATGTACCGTACATATTAATAATAGTATTTATTGTACCAACACGACAGTTTTGGCACATGTAGCCTATATCTATCTTCTCAAACCATCCCACTAACAATTCTCTCACTACTATAGATGACACATGAAATGATACGTGTTTAGCCATATATTTAACATTTGTTTTCTTTCTAATGCAGCCTCTCTGGAAGCCTCGCACTATGTTCAAGGTAAAATGTGTATATCCAAAATATAAATATATGTATATACTGTATAGATCTGCCAAAATGTATATATATATATATTTTTTTTTTTTTTTTTTTCCTGGTAACTATAGCTGTTTGTAACCAACAGCTGCATTATCGTGTGTCTCATTTATGAAGTTCCAATTATAGTTTATTTGATAATTATAGGGAATAGGCTCGCAGCCTTATTATACATAATTATAGGGAATAGGCTCGCAGCCTTATTATACATAATTATAGGGAATAGGCTCGCAGCCTTATTATACATAATTATAGGGAATAGGCTCGCAGCCTTATTATACATAATTATAGGGAATAGGCTCGCAGCCTTATACTCTACTCATGTATATAATCCCACTGTGGGAGAATAATTTTGATCACATTTATAAAACCCGATATTAATAGAAAAAACGCCAATTCTAATCAATTTCAGAGCTGTTTCGGACATCCTCACTGTTTACAAACGCCTTCATTATGCAGTATAATCGATATTTACCCCCGGCTGGCAACATAGTTGACGATTTCAATAATTCATGGGGGGGGTGAGGGGAGGCAAAGCCCCCTCAACCCATCGTGTATCCCACATTGGAATTATAACTAAGACAATGAAAACACTCATTTCTCAACATTTAGAGGAAAAAACATGAAAAATAAGGGTGCGAGCCTATTCCCTATACTTACCGTTTATTTTATTCCAGTTGATGGTAATTTGCTATGTTACTGTCTTGGTTACTCAATTTGGTAGGTTTAGTAAGTGAAGTATGTTGTAATTTGGTAGGTTTAGTAAGTGAAGTATGTTGTAATTTGGTAGGTTTAGTAAGTGAAGTATGTTGTAATTTGGTAGGTTTAGTAAGTGAAGTATGTTGTAATTTGGTAGGTTTAGTAAGTGAAGTATGTTGTAAATTATGAAAAATTGACATTCATATGATGATGAAGATACATATTAGATTAATATTTATAATGTATGTTTCAAGCAATCACTTGCTAAGGGATTAAATTTGGCATCAGCTGATATAAACCCGACTACTGTATAGCCTTAGTGGAAGATATTCCATGTACAGTGTATAAGATTTGGTAATACTGATATGCGGATCTGGCAACTATGTATTGCTAGCCTTTTAAACTTGGTAAACAACAGCTGTGTCATCCTGTGTCTTGTTATGGAGTTCCTTAGCCTTTTTTATAGGTCTTACAGTAAGCAATATATGTAAACATTTCAGAAACATATGCTCCATATCTAAGTTTAGGTGGTAGGCTATGCCCTTGCAGATATCAGTAAAAGTAAAGGACACTTTAGCAGGTTTAGGAGGTGACTTGTTTTTCGTCATATGATTAAAATGTGTGTGTGTGTTTTTTGTTAGTGATTGTCCAGAATAATATATGCAGCAAAGCTTATATATATATACTTAGATATGGCCCCATTACCCCACGATTTTTGCATGTACAGTAATCATTATTTTTCTAGTTTCCTCCCTAGACCTCCATCAAATTTAAAAAAACACATTCATTAGATCCCCCTTCTAGATTAATTTGTACATTTTTCGGTAGAAAAATGTGCCAGCCAAAGGTCGGTTCTTCCAACATTACAGGCTCACTATCGTTAGCCAGGGAAACAATTGACACCTAAATAGCACGAAAGGTCTAAATATTGATGAAGAAATGGGGCGAAAGGTCTTAAAATCGACTAACTAATGGGACAAACATCTTAACATATGAAAACTAATAAGGCTAAACATGAAGGAGAAAGTGGTCCAGAAAACCTGCCCATCCCCCCTTAACAGCACCTTTTTCCTCAGGTTGACGGTGGTATGGGTGTGGCTCTAGCACGGCCCGGGACCCCAGGCACCCCGGGCAAGAAGGGCGAGGAAGGCCCCTCAGGACCCCGGGGGGCACGAGGATACCCAGGACCCAAGGGAGAGCGGGGGGACATCGGCAGGAAGGGCTTAAAAGGAGAACGGGTTAGATATTATTATTATTATAGTCTGTTCTTTATAATCAGGTCAAACATCTTGGTATAATTCTGTGTAGCGGGGAGACCTGTACATATACTGTATATCAATAATTTGGTAATGTTACAATATATTTTTACATTTTTAATTCATAAATAGTCCACTAATATACTAAGTTAGGTTAGGTTAGGTTAAAGATATTGTTCAATGTTTCTTAGTAAATAGGCATCTGAAAAACAGTTCTCCCCGCTACACAGGATCTTACCAACATCTTTATTACCCTCAATAACTCAAAGCTACTAGAGTAATCAAACTAACATTACCATTTGGGAAGAATCAACTAGGAATTAGATGTGAACATTTATAGCCCATTTGCTCTAGCCCCTTTTGAGATAGAGAGGTTAGGGGTCACAATTTCTGGCCTACCTAAAATTAATCCTCTTCTTCACCTTTGATGCACAGTGTACTAAGGGTCAGTGTCGCCAGATAACAGTGCAAGTGTTGTAAGTTAGATGATTGATATACTGTAGATAACAGTGCAAGTGTTGTAAGTTAGATGATTGATATACTGTAGATAAACATTGGGGTTGATGATGTAGTTTTTAAAGCCATACTGTACACTCCCTTGATTGACAGGGATAAGGCTAGAATAAAATAGAATAAGGTGCCCTAATACTGACAATGTTAACTATGAGTGTGCTGAATGACTGACGTTGTATTTTGTTTCCAGGGCCTGGCCGGCGTCGAGGGTGTCCTGGGGTCCAAGGGTGAGCCCGGGGCCCCAGGAATGAACGGGTCCCCGGGGCCGTCAGGGTTCGCCGGCATCAACGGGTCGCCGGGAGAGAAGGGCGATAGAGGTGAGGCATTATGTCGCAGAGAATATAAAATGGTTTAGCATGAATAACAATAAACTCTTATCTGGTACAAGGTGGGTCTTTTTGTACCATTTATCACTGCAGGCGATTGTACAGTTGCCTGCACATGTAGCTGGTACACTTCTAAAATAATACTCACACACAGGAGAAGACCCACAGACTGGAATAAAACTGGCCAAACAATTTACAACAGCCAATTAAATCACCCAATCTTATTATGACAAACAATTGCATAAATATATTATACTACTACTTGGTCTCTTGGTCTTCTCCTGGGCGACCTAGATATGTGATTTTTTGTTTTCACTTTGTTGTTTCTGTTCAGGCTCTGTCTCGAGTCGGCCACCCTAAGCTATTGGTTATGTGCCTGAGTATATATTGTACATACGTACCACTTACCACTTACCACTACATTTGTGCAGGTGATCGTGGTGAGGCCGGAGTGGGCGTACCAGGGCCCCCGGGGACACCAGGGGGACTCACCGACCAGGACCGCAGGATTATATTGGACCAGGTATGTGTAGAGAGAGAGAGAGAGATAGAATGATAGATAGACGGATGGATGGATAGACAGACAGATAGATAGAGAGGTAGAATGATAGATAGACAGATAGATAGATAGATAGATAGATAGATAGATAGATAGATAGACAGCTAGATAGATAGAGGCCGGAGTGGGCGTACCAGGGCCCCCGGGGACACCAGGGGGACTCACTGACCAGGACCGCAGGATTATATTGGACCAGGTACATGTAGAGAGAGAGAGAGAGAGCGAGAGAGAACGATGGATAGACAGATGGATTGATGGATAGATAGATAGATACATACATAGATAGAGGCTGGGGTGAGTGTACCAGGGCCGCATGATTATATTGGACCAGGTACATGTAGAGAGAGAGAGAGAGAGCGAGAGAGAACGATGGATAGACAGATGGATTGATGGATAGATAGATAGATACATACATAGATAGAGGCTGGGGTGAGTGTACCAGGGCCGCATGATTATATTGGACCAGGTACATGTAGAGTGAGGGAGAGAGAGCGAGAGAGAACGATGGATAGACAGATGGATTGATGGATAGATAGATAGATAGATACATACATAGATAGAGGCTGGGGTGAGTGTACCAGGGCCGCATGATTATATTGGACCAGGTATGTACAGTCGGCCATATAAGTGATATCTCGGTACCAAGTATGTTTTGTTCTATAATTGGTATCAGCAATAACTAGACTTGATTTCTTTGTTTCGAGTGAGATATACAAACATGTTCCTGCAATTATCCAACTGTGGTAAACTATCAATGGAAGTTAAATATTACTAAGCTATAATGAATCAAAATAAAATCAATCTAAATGAATACTCTATATCTAAATTGAATTCAATCTGAAACAAGCTAATTTATATCCAAAGGTCTCACATAATAAATGTATATAATTATAGGGTAAGGTTATAAGGGTTAATATTAGCCAGGAATTAACTCGCCAATAGTTCCACGTGGCAATGAGGCAAGGGAGAACGTTTTACCCAATATGGCGGTGGACAATGGGGAACGAGACTTCGGTCCCAAGACACGAGTCAAGTTAAAGAAAGAATAAATGATTACATGGGAATGGACATGATTATTATAATTTATGCTTATCTATCAGTCAGTCATGATGTCGATGAGAGCGTCGTGATGGTGTAGTTGTGTGTATTGCTGTATGTGTATTGTGATTAGAGGCACAAAAGCACGATCAACTGAGGGCGGAAAATTAGATGTTAACTGGTTGGTGTTCGTGAAGGCTCTGGCGTACCTCAAAAGCACACCTTGCTGCCTTGGCAAACCGCCAGGAGCCCAAATTATCGTACCGCATTTAGGTTGCTCTATACGATAAATTATATTAATATATACGATAAATTCATATATACTACATAAGACCATGGCAATATTGCTTAATAGCATATTAGGCCTTTTATAACTTAACTTATTTACAATCTTATAATATACGATCTACTCGTCCTACGTCGTACTGTAGGAGAGATCGTGACGTCACAGAGACATACAAGATCACAAAAGAGTCATATTCTATCGTATTTATACGATACACTCCCCCCACAAAAAAGACCTGAACCCCACCTTAAACCTAAAGTTGCCCAGAGGCTATCTTCTGACGCCACAAGTCGACGGCGCCAGCAGCAGCGCGTCTGGGACGCGTCCCGGTCCGAGAATGATCACCATCAGTAAGAGGCGAGTCGTTCCTTTGAGAATCCTCGGACCCAGCAATAACAGGTGGAGCCTCAGATTGCAATGCGGAATCGAGCTCCAAAGCGTACAAACGTGCGATAGGACGAACAGTAGTTCCAGTGGCTGTCTTTAATAGCGCCACCCGCTCTACAGAGTCTGCCCCCTTGTATACCTCCAATACGCGGCCTAATTTCCAGTATAAACGAGGACTATCTTCTTTAATTAAAACAACTTCGCCAACTGTAGGTGCCGTTGGTCTACCAGAGGGAGTAACACTCCTTTCCCTCAATGCTAGCAGATATTCACTAATCCACCGTTTCCTAAAATCCTCGATTATCCTGGATATATACTGGTATCTCTTAGACACCGCTACCTCAGAGTACAACGAGGGATCCTCTAACTCTACTATGGACTGAAAATCAGATGGAAACGCAGTCAATGGTTTTCCATATAGCAAGTGAGCTGGCGTTAATGGTAGTGGTTCTTGCAGGTCGGTGTACACATATGTAAGCGGGCGATCATTCACGACTGCCTCTATCTCTGTGAGGACTGTCGTCAACTCACTCTTCTTTAATAGAGCACTTCCCACAACCGCTCTGAGTCCTGACTTTACTATGCCGACACATCGTTCCCACATTCCACCAAACCAAGGTGCCTTAACTGGAATGAACCTCCATTCGCACTTCTTCTCTCCCAAAAAAGTGATGATAGTAGGATCACTACTCATATCCTTTAGATATTTTGATGCTTGGACATAAGTGGGAGCATTGACGCTAAGAATGAGTTGAGGGAATGAACGACGGGCACAAAACCGTCTGAACGCCAGCATAAATTCTTCGCTAGACATATTATCACATAGTTCTAGGTGTACCGCTCGAGACGTCGCACAGGTAAACAATAATATATAAACCTTCTCATGCTCCCTCGTCTTCAATGCCCCTGTGTAATCTAATCCTACCGCTTGGAAATGTTCTACGTGCTTTACACGGCATTCAGGTAGAGGTGGAGCTGGTCCAGTTACATACGGTTTACCCTTTAGTCTCTGGCATATTACACACTTTCTCACTACGCGTCGAGCTACTTGTCGAACTCTGGGTATCCACCATGTGAGACGTAAATTTGATATAATATGACATACCCCGTAGTGTTTTACTTCCCTATGTGCACGTATGATCAATAGATCAGTAACGTGATGTCTTGTTGGCATAAGTATAGGTCGGTTTGTGTCGTCTGGTACACCCGACCACTTCAGACGACCCTCACACCTGATGAGGCCATTGTCTAGGTGCAACCTTAGTTGACGCACTATATTAGGCATTAATGTCTTATTCGAGCTTTTCAAGGATTCTAATTCATTGGAAAAGGTTTCTATTTGAACCCATTTGATCAAAGTTACTTCAGCTGCTTTAAATTCACGAGCATCAATGTTGTGACCCCTGTTGCAGAGTTGGCCCGTTACTTTAAGCTTGAGATTGGATACATATCGCAATACCCAAGCTACAACTCTGACTAGTTTATTATAGTCACCGAATCTTGCCCACTTTATGATAGGACCCGGTGGCTCATTTGGTTGGGCTGTAACTGCCACTGTTTCCAGTGGCAGAAGTCCCTCACCAACAGCATGCCATATAGTCCATTCACTTTCATGGAGCAGCCACTTTGGACCTTGCCACCACAATTCGGACTTCATTAACTGGCTAGCCGTTATACCCCTAGTTATCAGATCACTAGGGTTTTCCTTTGTATTTACATAATGATAAGCAACGTCTGGCAAAAGGGCTCTAATCTCATCTACCCTATTCCGCACATAAACTGGCAGAGACTTCTTGCTATGTATCCAGTTGAGTGCGAGCTGACTATCGCACCATACATGAACGATTTCAATATTTAATTCGCTCTCGTATGCTGCGCGTACATGTTGCACCAGACGTGCTAATAGCAGCATGGCAGTCAATTCCATTTTAGGGATAGTTACCTTTTTAACCGGGGCTACCTTGGCCCGGGCTGTAACTAAATGTGCCCCAAATGAAGTAACAACATATATGGCTACCCCGTATGCCGTGGCGCTAGCATCGCAAAACGTGTGTAACGTAACGTCACCGAACACCGCCACTTTACGAGGTATAGGTTTAGTACATAGGATGGCATATTCATTCAACAACAATGTCCCTTGGTCATTCAGGTCCTCGGGCAAACTGTCATCCCATCCTATTTTACGTCTCCAAACTTCCTGCATTAGAATCCTAGCTCTTATGGTAACAGGTAATGCTAGACCCAAAGGATCAAAAAATTGCGCAACTTTGCTCAACAGACTTCTTTTTGTGTGCGCTCCTGTCTGCTGAGCAAAAGACCTTGATTGAAAAGTTAGTATGTCATGTTTAGGTTGCCAGATCATCCCCAAATTTCTGGACTTTTCCTGGTTAAGAGATGCCGTACCATCCACTTGTATTAAACTCTGAAGATCTTCACTATTAGTAACCCACTCGCGGAGAAATAGATGTGCATCCGCAAACAATCTGCGTGCTTGCCAGTATGCATACAACAAATCATCTTGACTATCGCTAGTACCCTGCAAATTGTCAATGTATAATCCGCGAGATAGTTTACTTGTGTCCTCATGAGTGTCAGCTAGATGTTTTCTGATTGTGGCATTTAACAAAAACTGCGAGCAAGTGGCCCCAAAGAGTACAACCCGAAAACGGTATATTATGATGGGACTTTCAGAGTCGCTAATGTCGCCGAACCAAAGAAAGCGGGTAACATCTCTATCTTCCTCCTTTAGCTTGACCATCAAGAATGCCTTCTCGATGTCACTGGTATAGGCATACTTCCCCAGCCTAAACCGCAATAGATGTTGGGACAGGTCCGACACCATGGACGGACCTGTCAACAGGCAGTCATTTAGACTGGGTTGTTGTCCTTGGTGGGCAGAACAGTCATACACCACCCGTATTGGTGTGGTGACGCTGTCTTTCTTTACCCCATGATGGGCCAGATAGTGAACCCTACCCTTCTTACACGGTTCCCTGACATCGACTCTCTCTATAAAGCCCCTATCCTCATAACTCCGAAATACATCGTCATACGCCTGGCGCGTGCTCGGTTCGTTAGACAATTTCCGCCGCAATGCGCGAAAGCGACCTAATGCCAAACCATAGTTGGTAGGCAGGCTTATCTCACTGTTCTTCCAGGGTAAACTAACTTTATATTGCTTGTCTGAGGCACAGTAGCACACAGACTCGTCAAACCTTTGTAGCGCAACTTCCGAGTCATAATCAGTCTCCATAGGATTAATGCCTATGTGATCCAATCTCCACAGTCGTTCCAGGTCGAACTCGGCAGCCATCTTAGGGTCACTAGGTTGGGAATCCTCCCTTCCCAACTCCTCTGCCGCGGTTACATTGACTCTATATATCGAGACCGTGTCGACCAGGACCTTTGACTGTGTAGTATGCACCTTTCCGCTCATGCAGTATCCAAATTTAGTGGGGATTAAAATTACACCACACATCTTTTTAAATCCAGGGTATACTACTTCATAATAATGATCCACACCAAGTAGAACATGCACCTCACTCTGATTTCCCATGGGATCTGACAAGTTAACCCCTTTGCTACGTAATGCGTGTTCCACCTTCTTCACACCCACAGATACATATTCTGGTAGGGTGTCTACTACGATACAAGTCATAAAGTACCGGTTTTTACGATAGAAATATGAAATCTCAGCTATCTCGTAGTCTTGTTTATCAGTAACCTCTGTGAAGCCCTGTAATCGAAGAGTCTCAGCCCCTACGATTCGGTGCTTCAGTCCCACTAGTACGGACCTCTTTATAAAGGAACGTTGAGACCCTTGATCTAGAAGTACCCGACAAACTTTGTTACTGTCATTACCTTCCATGGGAATCTGTATTGTGGGCAATATAGTGGTGTCTTGCGTGCTACCTAGTGCCACAGTTGTAGTACCCTCATTTTTTACGTCTTTGACTTTATCTGCAGTAGGACACAACTTATCAAAGTGATGTCCTTTGCAGTGGCGACAGGGCCTTAAATATGTAGCAGTACATTGTCCCTGCTTACCATGTTCCCCACTTAGACAACCTACACATAGCTTCAATCTTTTCGCCTGTGCTAGTTTTGTCTCATTTGTTGGGTATTTTATGCAGAAACTCCATTTATGTTTGTTGTTACATAGCTTACATAGAATCTGAGCAGGTTTCTTATACACACCCTCTTTCTTTACTTTAGTCCCCACTGTCATGCTTACTGTTCCCCTCTTCTCCACATTCTCACTCCCTCCCGACACATACATTCTCACTTTGTTCAACTGTAGATTATTGATCTCCTTACTGAACTGAGTTTTGAATTACCCCAGCTCAAATGATCTTACCTTATCAAGTATTGCCATAGGAAGCTTCTGACGCAAGATAATGACTATCATTTCCTGCGTGGTAAGCCCTAGGGTGTCTAGCGATCGAGTATGGCACTCCATATTTGCCCTGAAGTTTGTCAACTCATCAACCTTATACTGTGGTTCTGCGAGCCCCAACAAGGCAACGACATGGGCCATCTTCAACTGCTCTCTATCCCCGTATGTGGACTCTAATAAGTGTACCGCTTCAAGATAACTACCACCCACTACTGCAAAACCCTCTATTAAATGTAAGGCCTCTCCTTCCATTTGTCTACAGGATAGAATAACAAATGTTGAGCTGAGGAGACGTTTAGGTATAAAGAGTATTAGCGAGGTGATGCGTACAAGTAGACTGGGATGGTATGGACATGTGGAGAGAATGGATGAACAAAATTGGGTGAAAAAATGCAGGTCTGTGATTGTGGAGGGAGCTGCACCAAGGGGTGGACCGAGGAAGACCTGGGATCGGACTATACGCGCCGATCTCAAATCCAAGAACTTGACAAGTGAAGCAGCCCTTAACAGGGTTGCCTGGAATGCCGCCATTAGGACAAGAGACTGAAACTGCACTTATGTGTGGAACACTCAGTCTTAAAATTTTATGTATGTATGTATGTGTGTCCCTTCAGATAGTGAAACTTGCGGACATTATCCAAAGAGGATTCATGAACCGTAGATCGAAATACGTCCCAGAAAGCTAACCACTCGGTTAACTTGCCCCCAAATGTAGGAAGATTGAGCTTTGGGAGGTGTACAGTATGTTTTGGGTCAGCCCTTCTATGGGCCTCATTATCGCCTCCCTTCTTACTCGCGATTGCACGCTGTAATAGGTACTTCGCTCTAAAGACAGGTTCGTCATAGAGGGCGCGATTATCACACTCTGTAACTATCTCTTCCTCCTCTATCATGTCAGCCACAATCACCTCACTCAGAGCCGTAATACGTCCGTGGGTAGCCTGGACGTTTTCTAATCTAGCCTCCAATTCCTCTAGTTCAGCAGTAGTGATGAAAGTGTTGACGTCCACAATTAGCCTATTTAATACTCCCCGAAGTCCCGCCCTTTGATTTTTAGGGGCTTTGATCAGCACCCTACTAGACGGTGTCTCTTTATCGTTTTTATCCATTTTGCATGTGAGCCTATAGGCTATGTATCTAAATATTACGTCACAAAGACAACGGCAAATCAATAGTCTAGTTAACCCGGGAGCTGCGGGGAGACTCTTAAGAGTTCCCCCGGCGCACTGCGGGAAGACTCTTAAGAGTCAGAGAAAATAAAAATCAACTTTTGACATCGAAAAAAAAATATTTTTTTTTGGCCCCTGGGCCATGCAAAATCTCAGTCCTCTACCTCCCCTCCTTCCCCACTTTCTCCTCTCCTTCAGTTATCACCTATTTTGTTATTCCCTTATTCTGAGGTATATTCGTGCTAACATTAGAAATCCGATGGTGTGGTCATCATGATAGCAAGCGAGTGCAAGAGAGAGAGAGAGTATCGATCGACTGTGTCTCAGTGGCCTTGGGAAATTGGCGGGAAAGCAGATTGCCTCACCCATACATTATACAACTCGCGGGCTATATCTCCGATTTTGACCATCCACGCTGTTTCACTCGTTTATTGTTGTTACAGGTTAATACCTTTATAATCACCCATAATAGGCGCATATGGATAATTTATGCTATTGCACAATGAATATTTTAGTGACGGAAACACCTCAAATACGTCAGCACAGGGACGTTTACCCCCATGCGCACTCAGAGGTAAGAGACGCCAACCGGCGGACTTCTATGTTATGGAGAAAAAATAGTACACTAAATAGCAATACCTACTAATGGATCATATTGAACAAGAAAAAATGTTAGGTCAGGTCATATGTCACAGGAAGTCTGAAACGGAAAAGAAAATTATTGGGGAAAGATGATGGGTGGGAAGCAGGACTTAGGCAGGTGCAACGATGTGACCCTGCATTCCGGCTCTAACCATCGCTTGGCTAGCCTTGCCAGTTTATCATAGAGTTGTTCCTGCATCCTGTTATATGTCCCCTTGTTCATTGCCTTAAAATCCCTTACTGGTAGCTAATTCCCGGGTCTGGGCACCAATGTGGTAAACTATCAATGGAAGTTAAATATTACTAAGCTATAATGAATCAAAATAAAATCAATCTAAATGAATACTCTATATCTAAATTGAATTCAATCTGAAACAAGCTAATTGGTCTCACATAATAAATTTATATAATTATAGGGTAAGGTTATAAGGGTTAATATTAGCCAGGAATTAACTCACCAATAGTTCCACGTGGCAATGAGGCAAGGGAGAACGTTTTACCCAATATGGCGGTGGACAATGGGGAACGAGACTTCGGTCCCAAGACACGAGTCAAGTTAAAGAAAGAATAAATGATTACATGGGAATGGACATGATTATTATAATTTATGCTTATCTATCAGTCAGTCATGATGTCGATGAGAGCGTCGTGATGGTGTAGTTGTGTGTATTGCTGTATGTGTATTGTGATTAGAGGCACAAAAGCACGATCAACTGAGGGCGGAAAATTAGATGTTAACTGGTTGGTGTTCGTGAAGGCTCTGGCGTACCTCAAAAGCACACCTTGCTGCCTTGGCAAACCGCCAGGAGCCCAAATTATCGTACCGCATTTAGGTTGCTCTATACGATAAATTATATTAATATATACGATAAATTCATATATACTACATAAGACCATGGCAATATTGCTTAATAGCATATTAGGCCTTTTATAACTTAACTTATTTACAATCTTATAATATACGATCTACTCGTCCTACGTCGTACTGTAGGAGAGATCGTGACGTCACAGAGACATACAAGATCACAAAAGAGTCATATTCTATCGTATTTATACGATACAACCTATGCAACATCTGGCAGACATTAATAGAGCACATAGCGAGCCAAACATAATGACAGCCGAGACATGACATATTAGCGCTACCGTACACTGTAGTCCATTCATTATAAGTTGGCAAAAATATGTAACTCCTAACCACTGTAACTCCAAAGGGGCTGTGAATTTCCACACCTTGGCTGACTCTTCCCATATGGTAGAAATATTAGCTCGATTACTCTAGTCGTATAGGACATAATTATAGTGGTTAGTAGTCAAGAATTTTGGCCTACTTATAATGGATAGACTATAATATATTTTCGCTCAGGGAATAAAGTGATAGACAGTCTTGTTTTGTAGTCTCGAGCAACTCTTTATGGGAAAATGGTAGCCTCAACCCCTTCTGTACCGGGGCTTTGGTTTCCCGGGCGTTTCCGCACCCTCCTCAGCTCCCCGCCATGGAGTGGCTTCGGTCACCCAGGCTTTATTGTGGTCGGCAGGGAGGGTTCTGTGGGGGCGCTCGGTTATGGCCTTGGGGCTGTTCGGCCAGGCAGCTTGGGGAACAACAACAACAACAACTTCATTCTGGCTACTGTTAGACAATTTTATTCAGTTTGAGAAGGGCCTCCAGCAATTTACAGGCTTCAAACTATCCCACTTAACCCTTTTTGCTACCACAGATCCTTCTTAAACTGCATAAAATTGTCTTATTGCAGTATAGCTAGAATATAATTTAAAAGGTGTCGCCGGTACAGAAGGGGTTAAGCGTGCACTTCTTATGGAGGGTATGGAAAAGGGTAACACAATCTGCACTAAGCCTGTGTGGGAATCTCAGGTTTGAGTAAGCAGTTTTGGCTTTTACGTGGCACAGGGCTTTCAATGAGTCACAACTGTCTGCCTACCAATTTACATTTTAGCATAGTGGGATCAGGTTCTTCAGTCGTATCTCAAAATATAGAACTTAACTACAGAGGCAACCCTTGACAGGGTCACCTGGAATGTGGCCATTTAGGCCGTAAGACTGTAACCATACTATGTGGATGAAACAGTCTTAAACTTGTATGCATGTATGTACAGTATGTAGTATCTAAATAACAAGTCCTAGCAAATAATAGGTCCGTGCGGCCGTGTTAACTCTGAGGCACGTGGCGCAACGCGCAGGATGAAATGTAAAAAAAGGGCTCTGTTACGGCCTAGAGGATAGATTAGAGTATATGCATGTGGAAGATCATTAAATTTGGTCCAATAACATCCACCAAATTTCATGAAAATTGGTTCATAACTTTGAGAGCCACCTTCGCTGGCCTCCCATATTTATTCACCTATTTGGAGCATATCCTAACTCTTTTTATATATCTTTTTTAACAGACAAATCAGAGAAACAGAGTCAAAACATAACCTCTGTCCAACTTCATTGGCAGAGGTAACTAGAGGGGCACTGTGGAAAGTGCATGCCTTGCCTATGCAGGCGGAGGTATGCGCTCTACCGATTGCCTCGTAAATTGACCTACTTGATCTTTTTCCTTCAGTTAATCGAAACCTTAGACGCCAAGACTGGGGGCCTGGACAACAAGGGCGGCAGTGGCTTCAGCGTCTGGAACACCCCCGGCGGTCTACCCTGGTTGGAAGGTAAACTATAGTCCGTTCATTATAGGTAGGCCAGATAATGAATTAGTTTATACAAGTCTCCCTCGATTTACGATTGGGTTATGTTCCTGAAAACCCGACCTTAAATAGAAAAATCGTATAGCAAACCCTAAAATATATTTACGATTGAGTTATGTTCTTTAAAACCCAATCTTAAAGTAAAATTTTAAACTTGCAAACTAAACAAATCAAAACTGGGACAAAGACAAAATAAAGTCAAAACAATAGAAAAATCGTATAGCAAACCTTAAAATTAATGGGATAAATAGGGATGCGTTCTGGGACCAGCCAAAACCTAAACCCAAACACCTAAAAGCCTATAATAATATCGTAAATCGTGGCATCGGATAGTGAGGGAGACCTGTACCAGTTTCAGTATAGTAGAGACAATTTACGTGTTTAGTCTGGTGAGTTATTTATTATTATTGTGATGAGTTATTAGTACAGTCTGCACTACTTGTAAATGTTATGATCACAGTATTACCTATAGTTCATTCATTATAGGTAGGCTAGAAATCGTGATCCCTAGCCTCTGTAACTCAAAAAGGATAGAACAATGGGCTGTAAATTTCCACTGCAGTTCCTTGGGGGCAGGAGGCTAGGAATCCTCTTCCCCTTGTAAAATTTACCTCCTAGACAAGACAGAGAAAGGGGCGAGGGAACACGAAAGTGGTCCCGGACCCTAAGAATTGGCTTTGTCTCGGGTCGGCTACCCCCAGCAATGGGGTATGTGCCTGAGTATATACGGTACACCCGGATGTCATAGTCTCCAGCCCACTCATAAATATTCGTGGACTTCAGTTATTTCTAATTATGCAAGTATATCTCTGGGAACAAATTTATGAATAAAATTTTCTATACATCAACTACCAAACTATATACAGTACTGTATACACAATTATTTATGGAAAAGCAAATTATATCAAAAAATCAATTCATATACTGCACATAAAATTGCATAAAGAAAAACAAAGGGGTTCCTCAAATTAAAGAAAAACAAAGGGGGTCCTTAAATTAAAGAAAAACAAAGGGGGTCCTCAAATTAAAGAAAAACAAAGGGGTTCCTCAAATTAAAGAAAAACAAAGGGGGTCCTTAAATTAAAGAAAAACAAAGGGGGTCCTCAAATTAAAGAAAAACAAAGGGGTTCCTCAAATTAAAGGAAAACAAAGGGGGTCCTTAAATTAAAGAAAAACAAAGGGGGTCCTCAAATTAAAGAAAAACAAAGGGGTTCCTCAAATTAAAGAAAAACAAAGGGGGTCCTCAAATTAAAGAAAAACAAAGGGGTTCCTCAAATTAAAGAAAAACAAAGGGGTTCCTCAAATTAAAGAAAAACAAAGGGGGTCCTTAAATTAAAGAAAAACAAAGGGGGTCCTCAAATTCAAGAAAAACAAAGGGGTCCTTAAATTAAAGAAAAACAAAGGGGGTCCTCAAATTAAAGAAAAACAAAGGGGGTCCTTAAATTAAAGAAAAACAAAGGGGGTCCTCAAATTAAAGAAAAACAAAGGGGGTCCTCAAATTAAAGAAAAACAAAGGGGGTCCTCAAATTATTATGAGTGGGCTAGAGACTATGGTATCCGACTGTACATGCTATACATACATACATTCCCGGGCTGACTCTTCCCAATTTTGGTAGAAATATTAGCTTGGGTAGTGCAGTCCATTGTAAGTTATGAGAGGTTGGGTTCGGGATTTCTGGCCTATCTATAATAAACTGGGTATACTTGTACTTGTAAATGTCTTGATCACAGTATTACCTAGTCACTCTTTGCCATGGCCATCAAAGCTTTCATTGTTAGTTTATTTAGTGTATTGTATGTAGAAATTAGCTTTTTATATACGTATTGTAATTCATTTGTTTTTCTTTCTAATGTTCTCTAGTAGCTTTAGATGCTATGATTATGTACTTTTTCTGTGATGACTGGAGCATAGTAGTTTATATAAATACAATATTTTTGTTTTAGTAGTTTCTTTAGGGGCTTTTATGATTATAATTATATTTATTCAGAATATCATTTTGTCTTCACTATTTATAAGTTTTATTTTATAGTATATATATTGTATGTATGTCAAAGCCAAATTTAAATTTTAGGCCTTCGCATCGATAAATGTGTTCTATTTCTTGAAGTCCGTGCATAATCCAAAAGTTCAAATATATATAAATACAATATAATATAGACACATGTATTTAGTGAAATATTCAAATATTGGATATATTTTTCCATTTTTGCATTGTAAAGACATTTTCAACACTTATTCATTGTAATATACATTTAGTCTTATTATGCATCATAGCCTACCCATAATCCTTTGATTTTGGCCCTGTCACTCTTTCAACTATGGGGGAGGCACTCGTTATAGGCAGTTCTGCCTTTTGCCTCCCTCAATTACATAGAAAATAAATAAATAAGTAAAATTTGCTTTCATCAATGACAAGATAACAAGAAATGAGAAATTAAATATATAAAAATAATACAAATTCTATACAAATCAAAATTGATGTGGCTCTTGATGAATGTTAATTAATGCAAGACGGTTGAAGACGCTAGTATATTAGTTACTATTATGGCTTCAAGTTATTATATACTGTACACTCGGTCAAAAAAGTATCTGCACCCCTACCATGATAATCTGGTGTGTACAGCTTGGTAGGGTTTGCATATCTACCTACAGCTATATCCATCTATACTACTACCTACCTATACTACCTATAACCTATACTACCTATAACCTATACTACCTATAACCTATACTACCTATAACCTATACTACCTATAACCTATACTACCTATAACCTATACTACCTATAACCTATACTACCTATAACCTATACTACCTATAACCTATACTACCTATAACCTATACTACCTATAACCTATACTACCTATAACCTATACTACCTATAACCTATACTACCTATAACCTATACTACCTATAACCTATACTACCTATAACCTATACTACCTATAACCTATACTACCTATAACCTATACTACCTATAACCTATACTACCTATAACCTATACTACCTATAACCTATACTACCTATAACCTATACTACCTATAACCTATACTACCTATAACCTATACTACCTATAACCTATACTACCTATAACCTATACTACCTATAACCTATACTACCTATAACCTATACTACCTATAACCTATACTACCTATAACCTATACTACCTATAACCTATACTACCTATAACCTATACTACCTATAACCTATACTACCTATAACCTATACTACCTATAACCTATACTACCTATAACCTATACTACCTATAACCTATACTACCTATAACCTATAACCTATACTACCTATAACCTATACTACCTATAACCTATACTACCTATAACCTATACTACCTATAACCTATACTACCTATAACCTATACTACCTATAACCTATACTACCTATAACCTATACTACCTATAACCTATACTACCTATAACCTATACTACCTATAACCTATACTACCTATAACCTATACTACCTATAACCTATACTACCTATAACCTATACTACCTATAACCTATACTACCTATAACCTATAACCTATAACCTATACTACCTATAACCTATACTACCTATAACCTATACTACCTATAACCTATACTACCTATAACCTATACTACCTATAACCTATACTACCAAGCTGTACACACCAGATTATCAGGGTAGGGGTGCAGATACTTTTTGGACCGAGTGTACATGTAGCTATGATTATGTTGTCTCTTATTCTCACCAGCTTCTGTTATATTTTGCAAGTTTTACATTATAATATGTTGCACCTACCGGTATATCTCGCAATGTACTTTATATTTTTTAGATCTTTCTTGAACTGCACCTTCTGTGAATATTGTAGGTTTAGGAAAATTATATCAAATGACTTGCACCATTATTTAGCATGAAGATAAAATGTTAATGCCACACTTTGCTAATGTTTTAGAAATTGTCTTTTTAGTCAATAAGGGCCATATTTTCAAATGTATATCTCATTTTACTAAAATTTAAACAAAGTATAAAGCATCTACAGTACTGTATTGCAGTTTACATACAAGTTTAGAGACTGCTTCATCCACAGAGACGTTGGTTTAAGCCCTTTTACTGTAGTACAGGGCAATAAAGACTTGCCACATCACAGCCCCCCCCCCCCCCCCTACAGTGGCCGATATTGGTATAGCGCTAACAGTGTCTCAGCGAGACTCAACAAAGTCTCCCTGAAGCACTTGCTCTGAAGGCACAAGAGAGAAGAAAGTTGGATGTGAAGGAGATGAACTGCTTGAGGAGCATGTGTAGAGTGACGCATAGACACAGGTTGAGGAATGAAGAGGTACGTAGGAGAGTGGGACAACAGGAACCCTAATCGGCCAGAGTGGACAAAAGGGTGCTGTGCTGGTATGTTCATGTTGAACGAATGGGAGATGAAAGGCTGACAAAGAGAGTAGGTCTATATGAGTCAGAAACAAGGGGAGGTAGAGGGAGAGAAAGACCTTGGATGAGATGGAGAGATAATAATAATAAACGGTTTATTAAAGAATGGCAGCCTCATGAGCTGAAAATACACATTTTACAATTTAGTGGATGAACATGAGATGTACAGATATGAGGATGGTAAGCTTAGTTTACAAACAAAATAAATAAATACAATAATGATGCATGTGCAGAATACAAATTATCATAAAATAACCATGAGAGTAAGTGATATACAGTACATTTACACATTTATTAACTTACTCATATACAGAACATACGTATATACACGTACGTGCGCACATACATATACATACATATATAGGAACATAAGAACATGCAGTAAGTGTGCACATGTCCGTATACACAAACGCTCACGTATGCACACAGACATACATACATACAGAAACTGTTTTGGTAAGTGAGGTAAAGAGGGTGCGGGTACTACAATGGGAGGTTAATCCTCGGTAGTGCAGGTGTGTGTGTGTGTGTGTGTGTGTGTGTGTGTGTGTGTGTGTGTGTGTGTGTGTGTGTGTGTGTGTGTGTGTGTGAGACAGAAGGCGAAATATGGAAGAGCTGGGCGTTCTATTGTTAAGGGTGGAAATACATGGATGAAGATACGCGAACACTTAATAATAGATAATGCTTATGCATAGATTTATAATCAGAAGTTGCGCTAGTGAGCAATATGTTCTCGCTCATATGTACGTATATTTACATACATATGTGCATATGACCATATAAATATAAATACACGTACAGTACATATATATATTATATACCTTATATTCTCAACCGGGCTCGAACCATTGACAGCACGTACACACAGACATACATATACATAAATATATGCACATTACATGCATATATGCTCTTCTCTTATCCTACCTGATACTCTCAGCCGGGCTCGAACCACAAACAGTATACACTATACACATATATATATACATAAATAACGCATACATACATACACATATACGCACACATACATACACATATACTGCACATACATAGATACATATATACACATATACATAAACAAACTCAAGCAAATACATACATAATTATATTCTAATACACACACGCACACACACTTATGCATATATTATTAAAGGTGGGCGCGTATATATGGTGTGACAGACCGTTATTACACATTATTAATAATATTAACAATGGTTGGGATAGGACTATTTTTATATCTGTCAGTTCTTGCTCTTATTGGTTGGAGTGTGTTGAAATGACGAGCTGCACGTGTAGGTCTAGGGGCGTCTGGTGGAAGTAAGTTTCTGTGTCGTGGGTGAACAAGCAGCTTAGATGCAAACTGTTTGAGTGTGTTGTAGTGGTGGGTTGAAAGTGCAGGTATGCTAGATGGTGTAGTACAAGCGTTGGAAGGTAGAGAGATGAATGAAAAATAGGCAAGAGAAGTGGTAATGAATGGGAATGAGTGGAGAATGCTTGTGAATATATGAGAGATAATGCGGTCGTAGAGAGAGGGGGCCAGGTGCCAGTTTGACTAGATAATAGTCTGTGAGGCGCCTGGCCCGGGGAGCCAGTCTATCTTGTGAAAGGCCATGTCTGGAAGTGAGGTGGGCAGGCATTGTGGTGGTAAGCTCCGCTGAGATAGAACCTCTCTGGGAGGTCTGGGACCTGGGTGTCTTATCTGGGGCCTCCAAAATGGACCTGGGTCTCTGGGTCTTATCCTGGGCGACCTAGATGATTACCATTGATTACCTTTGAAGAATTCCGTCCAGGAGAGACGCAGCTAAGGTAGACCTACGTATGTGTGTGATGTTTATATTTTTTTCCTGTTCGGGCTCTGTCTCGAGTCAGCTACCCCCAGCTGTGGGGTATGTGCCTGAGTATATACATACATACATCATTATTATTATTATAATAATACCAATTATTATTATTATTATTATTATTAGTAGTAGTAGTAGTAGTAGTAGTAGTAGTAGTATTACCTCAATAATAAATATTGCCATAAGAGTAATACTATACATGATACCAGAATGGATTTTATATTCCCTAACCCAAATATATATGTTTGAAAAAATGGCCTTGAATGTTTGTTTTGTGGCTTATTAGCAGCAGAGAGTTGCACCGTCACTTCAGGATCAGCTGGTATACTCGGTTCAAAATAACTTGGCAGTAAAATCTTGCTATGATTACCAAAGAACATGGTTGGTTGACAGTGGTGCGTTGAAAATTGAACTTAAATTTGATTCTGTATGGAGAGCATAAGTACAAATATATATAAACAGCCACATACACATAATCTCAAAAGTACAAGAAGAGAATCTGCCATGTTGCCTTGAACCGAGTATAGTATGTCGCACCGTCATTCTCTTATTTCCGTTAACCACCTTTTTGTTGCTTGGCTCCACGGCAGTCCCGGACGATGAAGATCTCAACTTGGAAGGGTCTGGGATCGTGGAGTACAAGCCTTTCTTGCCCAGTAAGTCCTGTGGGTTTTTTTTTTAGGATTAGAACTCTGTATTTTTTGTGTTCTTTAACCTTTTTTTTTTTTTTTGTATTTGTTTACATATTGCGATTGTGTAAATATTTTTTTTTGTGTTGGGACTCTATTTAATGTTTTGTTTGCTGTGTTTAGCATGCATTTCAGTTTGAGAGTATATTTTTACTTTTGCGGGTCTCGTTTCTGGACCCTCATGTTTAACCCATTAGTTTTGAGAATTTAAAACGTTCGCCCCTGATTCATTTGCCAATTTTAAGACCTTTCTTTGTCAATATTAACCCCTACCCTCCCAGAATATTTTGCAATACAGCTACCCCTAAATCCCAGGCAAAAATGGTTTGTGCTAATATTTAGTGGTACTGTATAGCCTACAAGCTCTCACCACATCTATAGTTTGCCTAACAAGCCGACAGACAATGTCCGATGCTGGATCTGTTGTGCACATTGTGCTGTCGGACATTGTCCGACGCTGGATGGGTATGGATTGAGATCTTTTGTGCCATTTAGGTGTCAATTTTTTCCTGGTGAGCAATAGCGAGCCTGTAATGTTGGAGGATCCATCCGTGTTTTCTACTGAAAAATGGGGGTAGTTTTTTTTTAGGCTTGAAAAAGGTCTAGGAAGCCAACTAAAAAAAAAAACGACTTCAATTCGAGTTGGAGGCACTATCTGGAGATTTTAGAGTTGGACTCCCCTGGGAATTGCTATATTCAGATGACCTAGTACTTATTACAGATAGTGTGTGGGATGCCAAGGCCAAGTTCAGAAGATAGAGAGAGGGCATAGCAAGTAAAGGATTCAGAGTTGATATGAATAAAACCAATGATTTACACAGTAGATTAAGGCTTGGAAAGGTAGAAAAAAGTGGTGTATACCCATGCTGTTTTCAGAAAAGGGGTGGCCGCGAACTCAATTCAGTGTAGCGTCTGCTGCTGCTGGATAAACCACGGGAAGAAGCGCTGCAATAGATTAAAGGGACCTCTTCCGAGGAAAATGTCTTAAGTTCAGAAATTTGTATGCAAAGGTGAGCTTGTGATCAATGATCGGCTTGAAAGTGTTAACTTTGCCAATGAGGAACTGGAGATGGTGGACAAGTTTTGCTACTTGGGAGATACCATGTCCGCCGGTGGTGGGGCCGAGTCCGCCACTATCGCCAGAATAAGATGCGGCTGGGGAAAGTTCAGAGAACTGTTGCCACTACTTACTATGAGAAGACTCCTTCTCCCCTTGAAAGGAAAGTTGTACGCTTTATGTGTTAGAAGCTTCAGAAACGTGGCCTGTCAAAGCGGATGACATCAACACAATGGAATGTAATGAGATGAGCATGGTGAGATGGATGTGTGGAGCAAAACTGCAAGTTAGGATATCTATTCAAGAGCTTAGGAGACAGTTAGGTATCAAGAGTATCGGTGATGATATGCATACTACAATGAAAGTCTTTTAATCAGGCACGCAGCAGGCAGTACTCATACCGGATTAGCAAAAATGCCGGACTGGTGCTTACTCCCTGAGCACCCTATAAATTGTAAAGAACATGAAAATCATTAATTTAATAAATAATAATTAAAGATATCAGAGATATGAATACGACAACATTTAAAACTTCAGGGAATCCTGTGATTATAACATTTAGCCTATCCCATAAAGTGGGGTAAAAGTAGGTAAATGTAGGTTAATCTCGGCAAAGAAATCGCCTAGCCTAGTTATATATACAGTACTGTATATGAGGAGGCAGCACTCGCTGTGATCTTGCGATTGGTGAAGACTAACATTGTAAACCAAATTATTCTCGTTTGAGGTGAAAAATATAGATGGTTGTTTGGAGCTGCGATCATCATACCTGCGCCGACCGCTTGCTTGATTAGACATTTATCAACTATTGAACTAATGATTCAAAAATATTAATTTATTTGGGCTCTACTTGTTTATTCAAAGAGGCCTTCAATGTGCCCCAGATTACAAGTATCCTTCTCTAGTAGTTAGTTGCTAGTGTTTGTGTGTGAAGTTTATGTGTGTATGGTATCTAGCTACGTGATCACGAGTCGGAGCGGGTGATGGTTGATGGGATATAATTCCAAATGAAGCCACTACTTTTAAGCTCCTCGGTGGTCTAGTGGTTTAGGTGCTGGAATGCTGACCTACTGGCCTGGGTTCAAACCCTGGCTGGGGCATGACACTAAAATATTAATTGATTATGGAATATTATGGATTCATTTCACCATTTCAACAATTCTTATGTCACTGTCCATCGATTTGGACCGCAGAAAATCATCGATCGAATGCTTTGGGCTGTTATACAAGCAGAAGTCAGCTGACTGGCTGTGTGTGTGTCGCGGACCGCCCGCGACAAACAGTTGGAAAAGGGGGCTCAAAAGAACTGATGTCGTAGACCTATTGAAACTCGAAGAAACGGCCTGTGGAGGGAGCGAGAGCGATTTGAAGGATGAAGATGTGTGCGCGGCTGGCTCAGTTTTTGCTTGCTCCGACAACGGAGGCTCCTGATTGGCTGCACGGGAGGGTGTGGCAGAGTTGGAGGAAATGTCAGGAATGTCAAACTCAGCTGGTTTAAAGAGATAGGCCTAGTCAAATGCAGCGCGTTAATTGGCTGGCAGGATTCTTACTTTAATACTGTATCTTATCGTACATCTGTGAATCACAGTCCAACCCTACAGGCGAGTGTAACCTTTCTGCCAAATGTCTCACTTCGCATCGTATCGTTTCTTTATGTTCAGCGTCTTTCACAATAATTTTTTTTTATATTGGAGAACATGTTGATTTAACTCTTTGTTTTTTTGCTTAAAATCATTTATTTGTTGTGTTCCCAGTGTCTTGATCAGGATAATTTGTAACATTGTGCATTATTTAAAAAAGACATTATATTGGCTTAAAGTACTGAGGGCTGTATAATATTGTACAGGGATGGTACTGAAGGAGTTAAAGGTCAGTAAATATATCACCATTGTCAGGTATGCCATCTTAACCCTCTGAGGATTGATGACTCACTTCTTTTTTTGTTTTCTGGCTATTATTAGACGATTTTATTCAGATTAGAAAGGGTATATGGAAGTCAGAGGGTTGTTGTTGTTGTTCCCCAGACTGCCTGGCCGAACACCCCCAAGGCCCCGAGCAAGGCCAAGGCCATAACCGAGCACCCCACAGAACCCTCCCTGCCTACCACAATAAAGTCTGGATGACCGAAGCCACTCCATGGCGGGGAGCTGAGGAGGGTGCGGAAACGCCCGGGAAACCAAAGTCCCACCCAGGGCCCTGTGCCCCTCAGCAATTATGAAGAGAAAGTTGAGGGGCAAGGGAAAAATGTGACGCTTTGGCTTCCAATCTTGGTAGATTGGGAGGTCAATCCACGGAAGAGACGCCGTCACTTGAGATCTAGAAAATATATAAGCAACAGTCAGAGTAAGCTATGGGTATGGCAGAGATCGCTCAGTTCTCACTCTGATAGACCAGCCCATCACCACAGAGGGTTGATTGAGATAGTCTATAGTATCTATACCCTTTTATTACCCACAGATCTTTCCTAAGCTGCATAGAATCATCTAATGATAGCCAAAAATAAACTGCTAAAGCGCATCAGAGCTTCAAGGGGTTAATAGTACTGTAGATTTGAACCCTGATATAAATAACGAGTAGATGTGTGTGAATTTTGTGTTTTGTCTGTGTTTGTTCGTTGTTTTGTCTTGTGTTTTGTGTTTTCCCTGTTCTTGCTCTGTCCTGAGTCGGCCACCCCCAAGAAAAAAAAGAAAACAATAATAAAATAGAATAAAAAAAAAGAAAAAAAAAAGGAAAAGTGGGGATTGGGCCTGAGCATATACAGTAGATAGATAGATAGGTAGATAGATAGATCGATAGATAGATAGATAGTGTCGCTTATAAAGAAGTACAGTACAGGTCTCCCTCGATTTACCATTGGGATACGTTCCTGAAAACCCAATCTTAAATAGAAAAATCATATAGCAAACCCTAAAATTAATGGGGTTGTTGTTGTTGTTGGTGTTGTTCCCCAGGCTGCCTGGCCGAACAGCCCCAAGGCCCCGAGCAATTCCAAGGCCATAACCGAGTGCCCCCACAGAACCCTCCTCGCCGACCACAATAAAGCCTGGGTGACCGAAGCCACTCCATGGCGGGGAGCTGAGGAGGGTGCGGATATGCCCGGGAAACCAAAGCCCCACCCAGGGCCCTGTGCCCCTCAGCAATTATGAAGAGAAAGTTGATGGGCAAAGGAAAAATGTGACGCTTTGGCTTCCAATCTTGGTAGATTGGGAGGTCAATCCACGGAAGAGTGACGGCATGTCACTTGAGATCTAGAAAATATATAAGTTAAAGGAACAGTCAGAGTAAGCTATGGGTATGGCAGAGATTGCTCAACTCTCACTCTGATAGACCAGCCCATCACCACATGACTAGAACCCAATCCTCTCAGCATCAGCTAGGAAAGGCCCTAGAGAGCTGCCTTTGGCGGGGGGATAGCTCCCCTATTTCAACCCCTTTCGGGGTTGGGCACCCGCCTAATTAATGGGGTAAATTGGGATGCGTTCTGGGACCAGCCAAAACCCAAACCCAAACACCTAAAACCCTGTACTGTAATAATATTGTAAATCGTGGCATCGGATAGTGAGGGAGACCTGTACTGGCGTTTTATAAGGCTGGAAGTGAATTTTATACATTACCGATTTGAGTTTTGTTGATGTTAGCAGACGTAAATCTTTAACCCCTTTCTTTACCGGTGACGTCCTTTTCATTACAGTATATGCTGGCAACTATTAGACGATTTTATTCAGCTTAGGAAGGAAGTCTACACATTAAAAGACTACAGACTATCTCAATTAATCCTTTTTACTACCACAGATCCTTCTTAAACTGCACAAAATCGTCTAAATATAGCTAGAATAAAACTAAGAAGACGTCGCGGTACAGAAGGGGTTAAGGGAAGATGGGTCGTTTTTCTGTTCCCCCTTCTTCCTCATGCTTAACCCCATTAGTTTTCGGATTTTAAGAAGTTTGCCCCATTACATTGTCGATATTTAAACCTTTTCTCCCATTTCTATATCAAGATCAAGACCTTTCGTGCCATTTAGGTGTCTATTTTTCTCTGGTGATTGATAGCGAGCCTGTAATTTTAAGAGAAATCGCCCTTCGGCTGGGATATTTTTCTATCAAAAAATGTACAAATTTATCTTGAAGGGGCATATAGGGAGTGTTTGTTTTTTTGTTTTTGTTTTTTAAGGTTGATGAAGGTCTAATGAGGAAACTAAAAATAAATGAATATATAAATAAATAGACCCCAAATATAACCACTGTCCCCTTGCATGAAAACGGCACCATCGTATAGAATTATTTGACTATGAGATTTGTGTGGTTACAGAGGCTGGCTCCGGGCTACGAGGTCCCCCAGGCCCTCCCGGACCAAGCGGACCGAGCGGGTTGGAGGGTCGGCCGGGTATGAAGGGGGAGCGCGGGGACATAGGACCACCGGGACAACCAGGGAAGGATGGCTTACGAGGGCTTAAGGTAGGAGGACCTAGCCAGGATCACAGGAGCAATTATTTCCTTCTCATTTACTGTCAACTTTGGTCTGGCAGCTTGTGAGGTTTTGTCAACTAAGCTCAAATATCGTCAATCTAGTTTTGCTTGAAGGTAGGATGGTTAACCCCTTCCGTACCAGCGACGTCTGTATATATTGATTCTATTTAGACGATTTTGTGCAGTTTAAGAAGGATCTTCGGTAGTAAAAAGGGTAAAGCGAGATAATTCGAAGCCTTTTAATTGCTGGAGGCCCTTTTTAAACTGAATAAAATTGTTTAATAGTAACCAGAATAGAATGAAAAAGACATCGCCGTTACAGAAGGGGTTAAGGAGCGATTTATTTTCTTTTGGACCAAAATCCAACATTTGGCGATATAAAACTTCTAATTTTTCAGTCTGGCTTACATATTTACTCAGGAATGGTGCATGGATAATTGTTGAGGACTGATGTACATACAGTTTGTGGTACAATATGTTCCGCTCATGACACCCAGCAGACTGATGCACACTGATGGCTGGTGCACAAAGAAGCGGAGAACTATACTATTTTTTCCCAGCTGATCGTAAATTGAATCTCTTCTTAGCAGATTTCTCGATACTTAATGGCAATATATGAAACTACTATGGCTGTGTGTCGTATTAATGCCAAGTTTTCATAATAACCATCATCTTTCGCTACAAAATCTACCTTATAGCTGAGTAACAAAGCTAGAAACATGACAATTTACCCTCAGCTGGAAAAAAATAGACTATAGCTTCCCTTTCATTGAGACGTGCATCGTGTTTACTAATATATTGGATATGAACCAAACGGCTTGAGCAGCATGGTGGTATATTTGAATTGTGTACTGTACTGACTTTGATTTGATTCCAAAGTTATTTATGTTCTCTTGCTCAAAGGTTTCTTTCTTGCTAATTAAGGGGAGGTTTTTAGTTGATTCCCTAGACTTCCATCAAGCTTAAAATTACTCCCCCTTGACCCCCTTTCAAGATAAATTTGTACATTTTTCGGTAGAAAAATTTCCCGGCCAAAGGCCGGTTCCCCTTAAATTACAGGCTCGCTTTCGCTCGCCAGGAAAAAATCGACACCTAAATGGCACGAATGGTCTTAAAATTGGCAGAAATGGGGCGAGGGTTCTTAAAATCGCCAAACTAATGGGGCAAGCATCTTTAAATCTCACAAGCAATGGGGCTAAACATGAGGGAGAAAGAGGTTCAGAAAATAATCCTCCAGGTGGAAATCTGCCCTTAACTATCTTTGAGGAAGAGTGTGGACTGTGGATGCTGATGAAGGAAGATTACACTGTGTCTCCTTTTTAACATGCTGATCAATGAAACTCACTTTGGCAAATAATTGTGGCTTTTGACTGTAAGTACAGTTACCAAGAAATGAACCTGGGACAAATGCTGTGAATGAGTGACTGGATTCAATGCTCTTGTTGTTGTTGTTGTAGTAACCCTAAGATTTGGTCACAGTTTTCCTTTTGCTCTCAACTTTCCCTTCATAATTGTTAAGGGGCACAGGGCCTTGGATGGGGCTTTGCTGTCCCGGGCTTTTCCACACCCTCTTCGGCTCCTCACCTGGGAGCGGCTTCGGTCACCTGGGCTTTCTTAGTGGTAAAGCTGGGAGGGTTCTGTGGGGGCGCTTGGTAATGACCTTGGCCTTGCTTGGGACCTTAGAGCTGCTCGGCCAGACAGCCTGTGGAACGACAACAACAACAACCCTTTATGGGAATGCCGCACCATCCTGGTAGTCCCTGGTGCTGCACCTCCCTGGGGTGAGGCAGGGTATAGTGAGATCCGTTTGTGAGAGGGCAGCGGGGGAGGAAGTCGTCGGTCCATGGAATCGTAGCCCTGGGCCAATGTTTCCTCCATCCGCAGCCCTCCCAGCAGCTCCACCATTGCAGGCATATTTCTTTGACGCATTATCCAATACCGTACTGTACTCTCAGAGGTCTATATGTAGATTAAAAGTTAGTTTAAAATATTACCCTATTTACCCCTACTCTGATATTTGAAGTGGGTAAGACCATTTAAAACTATGCCTTAAGGGGGGATGGGAGTATTTACTGGATCATTTATGTATGTATATATTATTTTATTAGTTTCCTCCCTAGACCTCCATCAAGCTTAAAAAATACACCCGCCCAAGACCCTCCTTCAAGATAAATGTGTACAGTACATTTTTTGATAGAAAAAATGGCCCAGCCAAAGGCCGGTTTCTCTTCAATTATAGGCTCGCTATCGCTCGCCAGAAAAAAATTGACACCTAAATGACACAAAGTCATAATATTAACAAAGAAATGGGGTGAAAGGTCTTAAAATTTGTAGGGGCGCTCAGTTATGGCCTTGGCCTTGCTCGGGGCCTTGGGGCTGTTCGGCCAGGCAGCTTGGGGAACAACAACAACAACTAATAAGCCGAACGTCTTGTAATCTGAAAATTAATGGGGCTAAACATGAGGAAGAAAGGGGACCAGAAAAAACGGCCCATCTCCCCTTATCCTGTTCTGGTAGGTCAATTCTGCAAGTTCCACACAGCGTTTGTCCCAGGTTTATGTTTTGACAACTGTACCATATTAGCCACACCATTACTTTTGACATTCATAGTCTTCTGATATAATGCACTGAAACTTTTATTTTATTACGATGCTCTCATTTTGATATTGATTCTTAACCCCTCCAGTCCCAGCGACGACTATAGCCGTCAATAGAAAAGTCACTCCACAGTCCCAGTCCAGCGACGGTTATAGCCGTCAGTAATGTATTTTTCTTGTAACTGCCTGTACAAGGCTTAATTTGTGTGTGTGTGTGTGTGTGTTTTTTTTTAATTTATTATTAGCACTGTAAGAAAAAAAAATAGGTGAGAGATCCAGTCTTGTCTCATTTCTTGAGGTGCCATTTTCACCACAGTGCTTGGGACTGCTGGGGACTTTATTAATGTATCCCACGGTACTCAACGGGTTAAGATGTACTGTATTAATTATAATGTAAAACATGCATATCCAAAACCAGAAAACGCACAACATAGCATGTAATCAAGAACCTAATGCACTATCTCATAACAGTTAAAAAAATACCAATTTTATAGTGTTGGACTACAATATCCATCTAAGTGGTACTGTATACTGTACTGTACTTAATACATTATTGTATTATAGTGTTGGACTACAATATCCATCTAAGTGGTACTGTATACTGTACTGTACTTAATACATTATTGTATTATAGTGTTGGACTACAATATCCATCTAAGTGGTACTGTATACTGTACTGTACTTAATACATTATTGTATTATAGTGTTGGACTACAATATCCATCTAAGTGGTACTGTATACTGTACTGTACTTAATACATTATTGTATTATAGTGTTGGACTACAATATCCATCTAAGTGGTACTGTATACTGTACTGTACTTAATACATTATTGTATTATAGTGTTGGACTACAATATCCATCTAAGTGGTACTGTATACTGTACTGTACTTAATACATTATTGTATTATAGTGTTGGACTGCAATATCCATCTAAGTGGTACTGTATACTGTACTGTACTTAATACATTATTGTATTATAGTGTTGGACTGCAATATCCATCTAAGTGGTACTGTATACTGTACTGTACTTAATACATTATTGTATTATTGTATTGGATTACAGAACCAGGAATAGTTATATACTCAGAGTGAAGCTCTTGCTCCCATTGGCTGTTTCTGAGGAATCTATAGAACATGGAGAAGTTGGAGTAACTTGGAGAAGCCTTTTTGATACCCCCTTATCTTGTCTTTCATTGGTGTAGATTTATCCTTTCTTTTAATTTCCATTTTGACATGGGTGGAATCTTCTGTCGGGGGATTAGATCGAAGCACCACAGATACCAATAGCATCCTGCACTAACAAATGAAGTTTTCTGTCGGGGGATTAGATCGAAGCACCACAGATACCAATAGCATCCTGCACTAACAAATGAAGTTTTTTTTCTAAACAGCATAACTTAACAGTATTGTATCGCATGGTTTTGTGCTATGAATGAAAGCCTTTTCACCAATTGCATAAAGAACAAAGAAGCCATATCGTATTTAAAATGTTAGTTTGGTTTCCTGTGTGGAGGGTGACTCCGGGAGCCATGGTGAACCCGGCACCCCAGGCGAGGAGGGCCTCATGGGTCCCCAGGGGGTAAAGGGTGACACAGGTGCTGTAGGACCGCCGGGACCCGTCTCATCCTTGGTTCTGCCTGATGGTCTCAACATCACTGTCGTCAAGGTCAGTCACACAGTTTTCTACCACAGTAGGATGCCATTTATTTTCCATTTTCTTCTGAGTAACATATGCAATTTTATTCAGCTAAGGAAGGATATTTGGGATTCAAAAGCCTTATCCCGGTCATTCCTGAGCTGAAGAAAATCCTATAGTGTTAGCCAGATTATAAATAAAAGCTAGGATACCAATGAGTCACACTTATGCTCTTTCTGGTAATATTTGTCAGCAATTCTCTAGTTGAGTGCAAAACGTTCCAATATCAAGAAATGCCAAGTAGTGAAGGGTCATTGTGGTACGGGCAAAAGAAGCATTTCGAAACACAATAATTTGTGTATATTTCTGCCATGGCCATCCTTTAGTCGGAGTTTCCCAGGAGGAAGCAAGGCATCGATAATGAAAATGATGATGATACCAATATGATTTTGGCCAATTAAATCACATCTAAAGATATTTACTTTTTAGTTAAAAATTGGCCAATCTGCTCCAAAAGTAGCATGAATGTTACTATTGGAGCAGCAAACTAAGTATTTATAAATAAAGGAAATGTATAGAGACATGGTTTTATCAGGTAGACTATAGTCTTATATGCATATTTGGACAGTGGCCCTTGCACTCGGCTGGAAAATTCTGATTTGGAAGGCTCCGAGCCAAAATTATGTAAGAACCCAGCCATCTAAAACAATCTAACTTCAGTCTAGTTACTAGTAGGAATTCAAAAGAACCTTGTAATGTTGCCAGAAAGAAGTTGATTGCTCATGACATAGAAAATATTCAGAATATACTTGTGTGATTTGAGGTTTATTTGTACAATCAGTTGCATTACAATTGTATGTTATGGAATATGGGACTATGTTATCAATATTGTGCATCCATATTACTAAAATACTTTAATAGATATTTATTATTTTTGCTTTTAAGCCATGCTTTCAATCACTTTGTGTTGTATATGATGTAGAGAGAGAGTGAGAGATTGTGAGATTGTATATGTGTATTTTTGAAGAAATGCTTTATATCAAGACAACTGACAGACAGCCAGAGCTCTAGGGAGATGTGGAAGAGAGCCCCAACTGTCAAGGTTTTCTTCTGACAACATTCACCTTGAGAGAAAGTTTCAACACTAAATATTTTGGTTTAGTACAATCCTTGACAAAAATATAATGTAAAATGTCTAGTTTAAATCACATTACTTTTTAGACTACTGGATGATACTATCTTTATCATGTTAGTTCTGTGCATTTGAACCAGATTTGACAAATTCTTTAAGACTGTGAGACTCTTTGTCTGAGTTACAATGAGGTACCATAGTTCTTATATACTGTATTCAAGTTAAGGAATCATCATTTTGTATGTTCCTTGTGTGAGAAGTATACTGGTGCAGTTGTTATATTATATTAGGGTCATTGTATCGCTATCCTACTAAGGAGGCCAAGTTATAATAAAGAGCAGGCTGTAGGCATGTAAATAGGGTCCCATGACGCTCGGGCCGCAGCACACTTGGGCTGCGTGACATTCGGGCCGCAGTCATTGCCATAAGATACAGAATGGGTTGAGGGGGGTTCTGCCACCCTCACCCTCCAGCCTTATGAGGGCTTCTGCCCAGTAGGCTAATGACAAATAGTTGTATTATTATTATTGCCACCCTCACCTCCTGTGACTTATTGAAATTAGCATCTATTTTGACAGTAGAGGGCCTAATTAGAGTTTTACCCCACAATTTTGGTGCCGAGTTGATAGGGAGAGCTTTCGTTTTTCGGCGAGCTTGGTGCGCAGCCCAATCATACCGTGGCCCGAATGTACTGCGACCCGAGTGAGTGTAGGCTACACCGTAAATAGATGAGTGTATGAAGAGATATATGTGAAGCTGCCATCACTCATGAGATTTCATTCTACCCTGGAGTGGCCTGAGGAGACACCACTATAAGTCTGTTTTATTTCAGCTGATGATAAATTGAATCCCTATAGCAACTGATTGAATCCCTATAGCAACTGATTGAATCCCTATAGCAACTGATTGAATCCCTATAGCAACTGATTGAATCCCTATAGCAACTGATTGAATCCCTATAGCAACTGATTGAATCCCTATAGCAACTGATTGAATCCCTATAGCAACTGATTGAATCCCTATAGCAACTGATTGAATCCCTATAGCAACTGATTGAATCCCTATAGCAACTGATTGAATCCCTATAGCAACTGATTGAATCCCTATAGCAACTGATTGAATCCCTATAGCAACTGATTGAATCCCTATAGCAACTGATTGAATCCCTATAGCAACTGATTGAATCCCTATAGCAACTGATTGAATCCCTATAGCAACTGATTGAATCCCTATAGCAACTGATTTCTCGATACTTAATGGAAACATATGAATCTACTATGTCTCTGCATCATATTAATGCCGAGTTTTCATAATTAACAACACATTTCGCTACAAAATCTATGTAATAGCCGAGTAACCAAGATAGTAACATGGCAATTTATCATCAGCTGGAAAAGAATAGACTGGAGACCTCACAGTAAACTGATTTCTTGCTACAGGATCTCTATATCCTGTTCATTATAGGTTGGCCAATAATAACAACCAGTAACATCTATAACTCTAAAAAAAACTTAAATAATCAAGCTATTATTTGCACCATTTGGGAAGAGTCAGCCAGGGAATAGGTGTGAACATCTCAGCCCATTTGCTGCAACTCATTTTGAGTTACAGAAGCCAGGGAATAGGTTTGGAAATATACAGCTCATTTGCTCTTGCCCATTTTGATGTACAGAGATTAGGGGTTACAATTTCTGGCCTACCTGTAATGAATGGACTATAGGCATCAGCACCCACTCCCGGTATTTCAGGGCACCAGGGGTGAACGAGGGAGGCGGGGCAAGCGAGGTCGTCGAGGTAAGCCAGGACCGTCGGGGTCACTGGGGGATCTTGGGCTCCCTGGATGGCCGGTAAGTTCCACCTATATTCAAGTTCATAGATATACTGTATATATATAGATATACTGTATATATAGATATACTGTATATATATATAGATATACTGTATATATATATATATATACTATATAATATACTGTATATATATATTTTTTTTTTTCTCAATCTAATTTGATCTAGTAGCAATACCATGAATATCTCTGAAGTTACTGATGTTATTTTCTGTATTTGTGTGAAATCAAGAGAGACCATTAACCCGGCAGATATAAAATTATGCTGTCCGTAAGGTTCTACGGAGTGACTGATATGCCTTCTAGAAACAAGATTTTCAACTGCATACAAAAACGGCGGCAACAGGCTCAGGCAACTGCAAATTGGATCAGGAATAGGCGTACATGGCAACTTTTGATACCAAACATCATAATACACTTACACCTCACACGCACGTTCACACTTACACCTCACACGCACGCTCACACACCACCTCACACGCACGCTCACACACCACCTCACACGCACGCTCACACACCACCCCTCACACGCACGCTCACACACCACCTCACACGCACGCTCACACACCACCTCACACGCACGCTCACACACCACCTCACACGCACGCTCACACACCACCTCACACACCACCTCACACGCACGCTCACACACCACCTCACACGCACGCTCACACACCACCTCACACGCACGCTCACACACCACCTCACACGCACGCTCACACACCACCTCACACACCACCTCACACGCACGCTCACACACCACCTCACACGCACGCTCAGCACGCTCACACACCACCTCACACGCACGCTCACACACCACCTCACACGCACGCTCACACACCACCTCACACGCACGCTCACACACCACCTCACACGCACGCTCACACACCACCTCACACGCACGCTCACACACCACCTCACACGCACGCTCACACACACTCACACGCACGCTCACACACACCACACACCACCTCACACGCACGCTCACACACCACCTCACACGCACGCTCACACACCACCTCACACGCACGCTCACACACCACCTCACACGCACGCTCACACACACCTCACACCACGACACACACGACCTCACACGCGCGCTCACACACCCCCTCACACGCACCCTCACACACCACCTCACACGCACGCTCACACACCACACACCACCTCACACACCACCTCACACGCACGCTCACACACCACCTCACACGCACGCTCACACACCACCTCACACACCACCTCACACGCACGCTCACACACCACCTCACACGCACGCTCACACCACCTCACACGCACGCTCACACACCACCTCACACACCACCTCACACGCACGCTCACACACCACCTCACACGCACGCTCACACACCATCTCACACACCACCTCACACGCACGCTCACACACCATCTCACACACCACCTCACACGCACGCTCACACACCACCTCACACGCACGCTCACACACCACCTCACACGCACGCTCACACACCACCTCACACGCACGCTCACACACCACCTCACACACCTTTATTATTGTGGAGGCGGTGGCAGGGCTCTGGGACCGTTCCAAAATAATAGGGCAAAGGTCTTAAAATCTCAAAAGTAATGAGGGAGAAGGGGGTCCAGAACATCTCCCTTAACTCAACACTTCTTACTATGTGAAAATACCGTAGTACGGTAATACTAATCATCTTGGCTGAAACACATAGAGACTTTCAAGAAAAAGCAATGGCTGGTCCTGTTCAGAGTGAGGTTTAGCATCCTCTACCCAACCTTAGCCATTTATGTCTGTCTCTTCTCCCTCACTATCCGATGCCCCAATTTATGATAACAATATAGGTTTTTAGGTGTTTTGGTTTGGGTTTTGGCTTGTCCGAGAAAGCAGCCCCGTTTGCCCCATTAATTTTCCGGTTCTCTATACAATTTTTCTATTTAAGATCGGGTTTTCAGGATTGTAACCCAATCGCAAATCGAGGGAGACCTGTACTTATTTTCCTATTTTGGGGGTGGGGCGCTAGGAATCCTACTCTATCTATCTATATGCTCAGGCCCAATCTCCACTTTCCCTATTTTTATTTTTATTTTCTATTTAATTCTATTTTATTAATATTATTATTTTTATTTTTTTTATTCTTTGGGGTGGCCGCCTCAAGACAGAGCAAGAACAGGGACAACACAAAACACAACACAACATAAAACAACGAACAAACACAGACAAAACACAAATTCACACACATCTAGGTCACCCAGGAGAAGACCCAGGGTCACCAAGGTCGCTCCAGCACTCCCCCGCCCCCGACCACCCGGAGAGGTTCCGATCTCGGCAGGCAGACATGCTCCCCTGGTAAAATTCACTTGCTAGACGGGACAGAGAAAGGGGCGGGTGAACGCGAAAGTGGCCCCAGAACCTAAGAATTGGAACTTTAAATGTTTCAGTTCGTGCTCTGTCTTGAGTCGGCTACCCACAGCTATGGGGTATGTGCCTAGATATATACATAAATACATACATAGGCCTACTGTACATTCATATGTTTTTGTTATTATATATTTATTTTTAGTTTGTTTCTTAGACCTCTATCAAGCTTATTTAAAACAAAACAAAAAATAAGACCCCCCTCTGAGATAAACTTGTACATTATCTGTTAAAAAATTGTCCCTACTAAATACAGGCTCTCTTTCGCTCGCCAGGAAAAAAATTTACTCCTAAAGGACATAAAAGGTCTTCTTATTGACAAAGAAATGGGGCAAAAAGTCTTAAAATCGCCAAGCTAATGGGGTGAGCGCCTTAAGATTTCATAACTAATTGGGCTAAACATGAGGGAGAAGGGGATTGTGAAAACACAAATACCTCCCGTTTAAATGATAAAGATTATGATCAAAGTTATTTACATATTGTTTATTTTTATTCTACAGTCAATTATCACACCAGTCAAGGATAATAGTACAGTCAGGTCTTGTTATACTGTACACGGTTAATTCGTACCCTGTACGTACCGTTTATATCAAAACCGTGTTTTAGAATTAACAGGCCTTATGGGAATAAATTCATTCGTTCCAGCCACTTTCCCAAAGTCCCCCGTTTGGCCCTTTTTGCCTACCTTCAGCCGACTTATATTACATTATACCACCAACATCATACATGACATAATATAGAATACATTATGCATCAATAAGAACTGTTTTGGACCTGTTACTGACTCATGGGTGTGAATAGACACAGGCCGTAGCTCGATTGGTAGAGCGTTCGCCTGCTAACCGTGAGGTTAACGGTTCGAGCCTCGGGCCAGCCAGTGAGTTATTGGCAGACGTCGGTGCTGGTGGTGAACGGTGCGGTCTAGCAATCTGTGGCAACTATTCACTAAGTCCCTGATTCTTCAGGGCACCCACCCTAGCCTTGCTATTCAGCAGGGAGTGTATGGTGGTAAAAACTGCATCATCAATAGATGTGTTGATGTTCGGTAGATATCCCCGTCGCTGTACTCCCACCCCGCCCCGTCCCGGCCTCAACCCCAACTGTGATGAAATTTATAAGCCTTGTGCTACAGCTCGCACATATGCCCCCTCCAGGTCCCCCAGCATGTTGATCGTCCTTATCGAAACCAGAGAACACAAAAATATTGTCCATCATATCATTATCATCATCAGACTGGTTGTCACTGTCGGGGACGCTCCCTCCCTCCCCCTCTCTTTATTAAGGTTCAATAGACCAGAAAGTAGAGAAGTTATAACCCTATTGATAATTCAAAGCTATTGAACACACTTAAAAGTGTATGTTATTTGGTCTCTATATAATCTGTGAATAATTTCCGATATGATAGAATTAAAGAAAGAAAAAATTCCACCAACTTAAAATCAGCAAAAATTACACAAATGTCAATTAAAAACATGTTACAATATTTCCCTATCAATGTGTGTAGACACACTTTCAAGGCGATAATATACCATGGGAAAAAAACAATAAATAAATAAAATTAAAACTCCCGACGCTCGGAACCTCGCGCCTATTTGCAGAGAAGGCGGGGAATACTGTTTGTTGACTGTCTCTCAATTTCTTGTTTATCTATGTGCTGGAAGGATATTATATTTTCAATTCCATCGCATTAGAAATGATTCATAGATTACAAAAAGTCTAAATAAGACAGTTATGTTAATGTATAAAGGAGATAGATAAATGCCTTAGAGAGATAGATAGAGAGAGAGAGTTGCTAGGGGCAAGTGATCGATAACATAGAACTATTATATAATAATAATAATAATAGTTCTTAAAGCTAGCGCATGCTAAGCTAGCTAAGGATAGCTCAATAAGGCCGATTAGGCGTATTTCCATTGGGGTCCTGTACTACTACCCCATCCCTTTGCTCATGAGGGATGGTAACGACTCAGTGCTTGTGAAAAATCTTTAATGCGCCGAGCGTGGGCGCGAACCCGGGCCTTCTGGGTGGAAGTCCGAGACGCTAGTCACTACACCAAGCGAGCCGCTTGTCTTCTGAAAAGACAAGAGACATTTGTATTGACTCTTTTTCATTATATTATTTGTGTGTTGAAAGGAAATTTTGTTTTTCAATTTCATCGTATTAGAAATGATTCATAGATTAAAAAAAGACCAAATAATACAGTTATTTTATGTATATTTGTTGTATTAGTTAAGGGATGAGGTCACGATGAACCTTTTGACCCTGTCATAGACCTATTTTACTGTTAGGCGATCAGAACAGAGGCAAGGGGTGTGAGGAGATTGTCCAACTATCTCCACCAGCCGAGAATCGAACTCGGTCCTCCCGGTTAGAAACCGAGCGCTCTACCAATGTCGCTACTGGTCACCCAGTGAGATAGATGCATTAACTCCCTCAGCCATATTATGTTCCAGTAAGTCCGAGGAGGCGGGAGCCCCAGGATCATTGCCACTGCCTCGCACTACACTCACAACACTGCGGCCGGTAGAATTATCGCAGGAGGCTGAGGTTGCCACCAACGGTTTTATCGTATGGTAACTTATCGGACTTACTGAGCTCATATGACGCAAAATCGCGTCATAAACTTATTGGAGAGGTATAGAGATAAGTCCATATGACGCGATCGCGTCATATGAGTTTTTGGTGGACTTATTCATATGACGCGATCGCGTCATATATTATGTCGCAAGTAGTTAAGGGGAGATCTCCACTTGAGGGATTTTTTTTCTTGACCCCTTTCTCCCTCATGTTTAGTCCCATTGCTTTTGATATTATAAAACGTTTGCCCCTTAGTTTAGCGATTTTAAGAACTTTCTATCTCTATCTATCTATTGCCACCGTGATCCCCGAAGGGGTGGCCACGAACGAACCGCCCCCATGCACCTCTGTCCCCAGTCAGTCGACGCCCCTCCCCCCAACCAGCACCGCCTTCGTTCATGTACTTCCTCACTCCATCCTTCCACCTCTCATTCGGTCTACCTCTCCCTCTCTGTCCCTCCACCTCGCTCTCGTACACCCTCTTAGTCATTTTCTCGCTTTCCATATGTTCCATATGGCTGAACCATCTCAAGTTGTTCCTTTTCACACTTTCCAGCACATCTACCTCCACACCATATTAAGACCTTTCGTGCAATTCAGGACCTCCCCTTAAATGGATAGACAGACAGACATTTGATGCATAAATAACATTCTTAATCATTTATATATACTGTACGTAGGCTTGGGCCGCCACCCGTGTGTGATCCCGACTTTTCCGTGTTGTGGCCGACTTTGGAACTTTTAAGGTTACCGTGTCCAAACGAAACTGTGTATAAAAAATGCGTGTATATCGAGACCTGACTATATTAACCCTCTGAGGACCGATGACGCATTTCTTTTCTGTTTTCTGGCTATTATTAGACAATTTTATTCAGATTAGGAAGGGTATAATTATGGAAGTCAGAGGGTTGATTGAGATAGTCTTTACCGTTTTAAGTCCCACAGATCCTTCCTAAGCTGTATGTCAACTTCTAATGACAGCCAAAATAATCTGCTAAAGCATGCCATATCCTCAAGGGGTTAATGTCATCTACTACAGTATTTGTGAATCAGTGGTCTGGTTAAACTTCTCACAAAAAAAAAAAAAAAATTGTGAAGAGTAACATCAGTGACATCAGAGAAAAGTTCTATAAGTGTATATTTTGTGAATATAGGTTAATGGTAGTACCACTAAAAGTTTGTTCATGTACTGTACATATATATTAGAATAGATAGTTTATAGATAGTCGTGGTCATAATAGTTGGTATTGTTTCATCTGACGGTAAATTGAATCCCTTAGCAACTGATTTTCCAATACTTAAGGGGAGGCAGACCGTTTGTTTGGTCTATTAATTCATTTATTCATATATTTTTTTAGTTTCCTCCCTAGACCTCCATCAAGCTTAGAAAAACATCCCCTAGACCCCCCTTCAAGATAAATTTGTACATTTTTCGGTAGAAAATTGCACCGGCCAAAGGCCGGTTCCTCTTTAAAATTGCAGGCTCACTATTGCTTGCCAGGAAATAATCGATACCTAAATGGCACGAAAGGTCTTAAAATTTACAACTAAATGGGGTGAATGGTGTTAAAATTGCCAAACTAATGGGCCGAACGTCTTATAATTTCAAAACTAGTGGGGCTAAACATTAGGGAGAAGGGGGTCCAGAAAAACGGTCTGCCTCCCCTTAATAGGTAAATATGAAACGCATGTCTCTACATCATATTCTGTCTGTCTATTGCTATACGCCTTACTCCTCCATATGAGAGTGGCCATACACACAATGCCCCCAAGCGGACCTATTCCCTGTGAGAAGGACAACCCTTGCCAGTTTACCGAAGGATGTACAGGATTGACCAAGTTATCATAATTAACCACATATTTTACTACACAATCTTCATTCATAATAGCTGTGTAATTGACAACTTGCGAGTTTCAGGCTATAAGGAAGTTGGAGCCGTAAACATCGATATAAAACAGAAATGCAATAATAATATAGGTTTCTGATGGATGAAAAGTATGATTAATAAATTTGTATGGGTTTATAAATGCACTACAACCGTATTTTAGCTGGTAATTCTGCTAAATATTGATGTCTACAGCTCCAACTTCCTTATAGCCTGAAACTCGCAAGTGGGTAATTTATATAGGAATATGGCAATTTCCGTCAACTGAAAACAAACCTACTACAGTACTGTATAGTGCTGTCCTTTAATTTGTAAAGTTATTTTGGCTGAATTGAATCTCTTCATTAATTCTTGACTTGGGATGCATTCAGTTTACTCTAGCAAGGCAATCATGTGTAGGAGCTAGACTGGAATCCGAGGGAAGAGCGTGGAAGATTTTAACATGCCTATATGCGGACGATGCAGTCCTGTTGGCGTAAAATGTAGAAGAACTTCAGAAAGTGGTCACAGACTTTGACAGGGTATGCAAAAAGAGAAAGTTAAAGGTCAATGTAGGGAAATGTAATTAAGGTAATGGTGTTTGAGAGAAGAATGCATGAAACCATAGATTTTAAGGCAAAATATAGAATTAAGAAAGAACTTGAAAAAAGTTGTAAAATAAAAATGAAAAATTAAGTACTGGAAGAGGTTGAAAGTATCAAGTGCTTGGGAACTGTACTATGCAAATATGGTAAAATGGAGAGTGAGATAAAAGAGAGAAAAATGCAAGGGAGAAAGGTGATTGGAGAACTTGATAGTATTCTCAAAGGAAGAATGGTTAGTCAGGAAGTTAAAAAGTCACTGAGAAACAGTGTGCTGCTCCCAACACTCTCGTATGGAAGTGAGACATGGACGGCAAGTGACGAGGACCTCTCCAAACTGAGAGCTGTGGAGATGAGCTTTTTCAGAATGGCAGCTGGTGTGAATAGGCTAGATGGGCCAAGTAATAGGGAAGTGTATGAGTCCTTTGGAATGGAAGAGCAAGCTTTAGGCATTGATTGTGGAGTGGTTAAGTGGATAAAGAAAAGTACTTTGAGGTGGTATGGTCATGTTCAGAGAATGGATGAAGACAGAATACCAAGAAAGATATATATGGGAGTCAGGTGAGTAGAACCGCTAGTAGTGGAAGACCACTTATGGTATGGGAAAAGAAAGTGGAAAAATATATTGAAGAAAAACTTCCACGTAGTGGAAGGGGCATTGTGGCACGGGCAAAGGAGGCATGTCTTGACAAAGTAGCTTGGAGACGTTTCTGTCAAGGCCATCCTTTAGCGTGGGTTTCCCAGGGGGAAACAAGGCGTCGGAGATGATGATGATGATGAGGCAATCATGTTTCTGATAAAGTAATTGCAATTATGATAGAGCAGGGTAAACAACATGCTATCCTGGCATTATGATAGAGCAGGGTAAACAACATGCTATCCTGGCATTATGATAGAGCAGGGTAAACAACATGCTATCCTGGCATTATGATAGAGCAGGGTAAACAACATGCTATCCTGGCATTATGATAGAGCAGGGTAAACAACATGCTATCCTGGCATTATGATAGAGCAGGGTAAAACAACATGCTATCCTGGGCATTATGATAGAGCATATGATAGAGCATTATGATAGAGCAGGGTAAACAACATGCTATCCTGGCATTATGATAGAGCAGGGTAAACAACATGCTATCCTGGCATTATGATAGAGCAGGGTAAACAACATGCTATCCTGGCATTATGATAGAGCAGGGTAAACAACATGCTATCCTGGCATTATGATAGAGCAGGGTAAACAACATGCTATCCTGGCATTATGATAGAGCAGGGTAAACAACATGCTATCCTGGCATTGTTTCTTGTCTCTGATTGGTCAGTATTTGGTAGCTGTAAGGACGATATTCACAGTGTCGGTGATGTTCATGGAGGCTATAATGGCAGTATTGTATTGGATGAATTACATAACAGATTAATTTCTTTACCTAATAATAATAATAATAATATTTATTCAGTTAGCAATTTACAGAGTTGGTACCACATAGTATGTTACATATATGACATGTACCAGCCTTGCATAATTCCAACTAAGGATAGCCCAATAAGGCCGTTAGGCGTATTTCCATTGGGGTCCTTGTGGGATTAGGTTAGCTGGGGAAAAGGGGAGGATAAAGAAATAGATACTTTAGAGAAAGTATCTCTAGGGGGTTATTTTAAGATACCTTACATCCTATAGTAAATATCAGTAATCCGTAATCAGTAATCATTTCAGTTTGGTTTGTCTATCTCTTATGTCGCATTTAGTAGTAGACATAAGCTTGATGCTCCCTTCTCGCAGCTGTCCGGTTCAGGTGTTCCTTCAGGCTACGTCTGAAGGAAATCAAGGAATACAGTGTTCTCTTTTCACGGACTGACTGAGGAGAGACAAAGCCCCCGGTGTGGAACTCAGAGGGCGCTTATAGGCACTGAATTAGTGAGGAAATGCGCAGAAGCAGGAGAATAATTGGGTTAAGGGGGGGGTCACCTGCTTTTTTTCTCTTCCTCTCCCTTTCTCGCTTTCCCTGGCTTGTATCCATTCGGCCCCATTCAGCCAACTGTTTTGACTCATTCCCCTTCCAGGTGTCGATTTCATCCTGGCGAGCGATAGCGACCCAGCATTGTATGGAGAAATCCGGCTTTGCCGGAGAAATTTTTCTATCGAAAAATTTACAAATTTAGCTTGCTGTCAAAAGAAAAATATATATATATGCTGGCTCACTACCGCTCGCCAGGAAAATATTGAAACCTGGATGGGGGTAAACGTCTTAAAACAGTACTGGTAGGCTGAATGGGGCCGAATGGATACAAGCCAAAGAGAGAGGGAGAGAAAGAAAAAAAAAGCGAGGTGGGCCCCCTTAAGGAAAGCAAGACTATGAACGTGGAGAGAGTTGCCAGGAGAGGTAGACCAAGAAATACATGGGATCTGCTACAGGTCTCCCTCGATTTACGATTGGGTTACGTTCCTGAAAACCCGATCTTATAATAGAAAAATCATATAGCGAACCCTAAAATTAATGGGGTAAATGGAGATGCTTTTTCGGACCAGCCAAAACCCAAACCCAAACCCCCAAAAACCTATAATAATATCGTAAATCTGGGCATCGGATAGTGAGGGAGACCTGTACAGTACATGAACAAACTGATCTCGCAGCCAAAGGACTGACAAAGAGGAACGCCAAAGACCGAGCTGCAGGGAAGGCCGGTATAAGGTGGACAAAAACACTGACCTACTCTTATGTAGATCATAGTCTTTAACCCCTTCTATACCGGCGACGATTTTTCATTTTATTCTAGCTATATTTAGACAATTTTATTCAGCTTAGGATGGACTTCTAGCAATTAAAAGGCTACAGACTCTTTCCATTCATCCTTTTAGCTACCATACATCCATTCTAAGCTTCATAAAATCGTCTAAATGTAGCTGAAATCATATACAAAAGACGTCACCGGTACAGAAGGGGTTGATGTACTGTTTGTATAATGTATATACCTGTACATTCATGAGTAAAGTCAGTAGAGTAGCCTACTAAAAGACCGAATCAGCGGTTTGTTTATGTTTACATGTTTGTGTTGATATACTCTATTTTTTTCCAGCTGATCGTAAATTGAATCTCTTATTAGCGGATTTCTCGATACTTAATGGAAATATATGAAACTACTATGGCTGTGTGTCGTATTAATGCCAAGTTTTCAGAATAACCATCCTCTTTCGCTACAAAATCTACCTTATAGCCGAGTAACAAAGATAGAAACGTGACAATTTACCCTCAGCTGGAAAGAAATAGACTATAGTTATCTTCAAGGAGTGATTGCGTGATAGATGGAATCAGAAGCTATTATATTCAGTAGAACTACCATGTTCACGTGTTGAGTATACTGAACGCACTCGCAGTACTTAAAATGGATCAGAATTTGTGACTGCGATTGTACATATATGCTAGAATAGATGGATCATGTACAGCTGTAGAAAATAATAACTTACTTTAGGATCTGTGAATACTTCTTTCTACCTGTAAATAGATATACTATATGAGAAGTCCTTAACTAGATCTGTAATATAGGCATTACCTTATACTGTATTGTAAATTCTTCATGTGTATAGTCTTCCTTACATGGTTCATGTATTGTACACTCTAAGACATAAATCATTGCCCAAAATGAACCCTCGAACCACAAAATGAACCTCCGAAGTGTAAATATTAGTAAAACAAAAATTACTATGCAGTAGTGAGAAGATGCAATTCAGTTAAGGATATTTTTTGTTTAAACTTAATGCCACGAATTATGTCCCAGAGTGTACATTGTTCTAAAACACTTAAGTCCTTCACGTTAACCTTTTCACGCACATATGACGCAGAGGTTGCCAGATTAGCAATAAGAAATAGAGTTCTCTCACTCTTATAATTACCTCTCCAAAATTAGTTTTCTGCCCACAGCTAACTCAAAGACAACTGCAGAGGTTGAAGTAACTAAACTAAAGGTTTGTAAATACCCCTGATGGTAACAAAGGTTTTAAAGTATCCCTAATAGGCTCAAAATCGCGTCATATGTCGGAGAGGGTTAAGATGCTGCCTACAGTGTAATCCTTTGAATCAGATGTTTTGTTCTAACTCTGTATATACTCAGGCACATACCCCATTGCTGGGGGTGGCCGACACGAGACAGAGCCCGAACAGAAACCACATTTCGCGTTCCCTCGCCCGTTTCTCTGTCTCATCGAGTAGGAGCTACCACCAGAAAGTGTATCTGATCAGTTAACCCCTTCTGTACCGGCGATGTCTTTTTAGCTTTATTCTGGCTATATTTAGACTATTTTATGAAGCTTAGAAACCCTAGCCCTGCTCTTGGGCAGGGAGTGCACGGTGGTAAAAACTGAATCATCGCTTTCCAGCCTCATATCAAGTTGGGTGATAATTATGTCTGAGGCACCAGTAGTACGGCACTGTAGTTCGGGGTTAACCAAGATGAAATTAAGTAACACCCCGTTCTTAACATTAATCCTCCATTACAAACCCCAATGCACTTAAATAAATAAATAAAAACATATGATCCTCCCGGGATTAGAATTCGGGACATCACACCCAGAACATAAGTATCAAAACCATTACACCACCAACACAGTTAATTCAGAAAGACGTCATCTGATCAAAAGTCTCAATGATATCACACGTGTTAACCAGAATAAACTGGTCATCTTAGAACTGAAGGACTTAAGTAACTAAATATCTGGTACTAACTAATTTACCATTCACTATCTCTCCCTATTGCCTCCTCTAGAATGACACATCAATCCCTGTAGTAAGTACCGTGCAGTGTAGCTTAATATTGTTGTGTTTATATAATAATTGTAATATTTGTCCTACACTCGGGGGAACCTATACTCAGTGTTTTTACTGCACCATTTAAGGGGGGTGACCTGCGTTTTTTCTATACTTTTCTCTCTTTCTCTGGCTTGTATCCATTCGGCCCCATTCTGCCTACTGTTTTAAGACGTTTATCCCCATCCAGGTGTCGATATCTTCCTGGCGAGTGATAGCGAGCAAGATTGTATAAAGAAATCCGGCTCCGCCGGAGACATTTTTCTATAAAAAAATGTACAAATTTAGCCTGCTGTCAAAAAACATTTACAAAAATATGCTGTCTCGCTTCTGCTCGCCAGGAAAAAATCAACACCTGGATGGGGATAAACGTTTTAAAACAGTAGGCTGAATGGGGCCGAATGGATACAAGCCAAAGAGAGAGGGAAAGAGAACAAAAAACAAGGAGGCCCCCTTAATTGTGATCTTCTACGGTGTGTTAGTTTCAGCATATAATTTCATTACAGAAACAGATTTTGCATTGTAGCTTATAGTATGAATGACAAATTTGTTGCAAGCCACAGTGCATGGCTAGTTGTTTATGCTGCTTTTGTTTGTTTGCTACATATACAAAAAGAAAGTATATATTTTGAGCACACTTTGCTTGATGATTGCATTATGAGTTGCTTAATGCATGTAGTGCTGCAGCGCAAAGTATGTTTACCTTATTTGTTTTTCATATTGACATATTCTGACAGGTAACCGTTAAAATATGAAATAATGTGAAACACTAGCGTAAATATATTTCAGTTTTTCACTATGTACTATAGGTAGCGCCAATGAACATGACAACAATTTTGATCTCTGACCTCTTCATAACTCAAAAGGACCTTGATCAAACTGGCTGTAAATATCCACACCTATTTCCTGGTGGACTCTTCCCAAATGATAGAAATGTCAGCCCGATTGCTTTCATTCATTTTGAGTTATGAGAAGTTAAGGGGTCAAGATTATTGTCAAGTTCGTTCATCGTTGGCGCTACCTATATCACGATCCTTAATTCCTTTACCCCCTTGACTCAAGGGAAGTCGAAGACGAAACATCAGGTGAGCAGAGACGGTTAGTTTAGGAGTGTGAAAATGGTTGACGGTGATGGAAAGCAGTGCTTCACACACATGAGCACAAACACTGTTACTGGCTTCAACTCTCCTCGAGGCAAGGGGGTAAAGAAATTAGGGATTGTGATGGTACTGGTAGTAAATATTTCATTTTTAGTAATTATATATTACTTAAAAGTTAACATCAATATACTGTACCTTTATTTTCTAGCAAGAGTTATATACTCCCTAACTGTCAAGTATTAGTTTAAAGTATATAAGGTTGTTGTTGTCGTTCCCTAGGCTGCCTGGCTGAAGAGCCCCGAGTCCCTAAGGAAGGCCATGGCCATGATCGGGCTTTCCCACAGGACTCTCAAGGAGTGTAGATTATGTTGTTGGCGTAAGTGATTGTGTGGAATGCAGTCTTCTATGATGTGTTTAATAGTATGAGGTGCTGTGTTGCATCCAGGGCAGGTGTCGACGACGAAGTTATTCTGTAGCTTCTGAATCTGATAGCTCAGAGGAGCTGGATGATGCCCACATTGCAGCCTGGACAGGTGGACTCTGTCCTCGTGAGTAGAAGGGAGGATTCAGAAGGATGGATTTTGGGAGGTCGTGCCTGCAGCTGCGTGTTGTCTTTGAGTGATTGGGTGGAACGGAGAGAGATATAAATATGGATGTGCTCTGGAAGGTGGTTTGGGGTGGGCAGGGAGGGAGAGATGACAGTATTTGTGTGTGATATTGTGTGCTGGGTGTTTTGATAATTCTTGGTGTCTGTGGGTGTGTTGCCATGTAGTGTAGTGGAAGGTTTGGTTTGTGGAGGTTGCAGACAGGAATTGAGTGCCTCTCATGTCCAGGTGGTCTTTGACTTCGAGGACTTTGGTTTCTTGATGTAGGTGATCTGTAGGTGTAGTAGCTGTGCAGCCTGTGATGATTTTTAGGGCTTTGTTTTGAATGGTCTGCAAGGTCTTGTGATATGTTTCAGCTAGGTTAGAATTCCATCACTGATCTTATGTATTGTTTGTATACTGTGGTGGTAGTTTCTTTGTTGTGTCCAAATTTTGTGTGAGCAAGTGACCTGAGGGCGTTAAGTCTGGATGTCACTTTAATTTTGATGTACAGTATGTGATATGTTGTGATATGTCATTAGAGTTATGTTACTCCTAGGATTTTCGGTGTATGTGTTAGGGGGGTGTTGTTTATGGTGAGGTGCGGGGTGTTTTTGTATTTTGCTGTCCAGCTTGTGAGGAGGGTTGCAGCTGATTTGACTGGGGCTAATTTGAATCTGTTTGTAGTGCACCAGTCATGTAGTGTGTTAAGATAGGGTTGAAGGAGATGTGTTGCTATGTCTGAGTCTTGGTGTGTACATGTGAGTGTTATGTCGTCTGCGTAGGAAGCTATATTTATTTGGAGTGCGTGGGGTGTGGGTATATCATGCATGTATAGATTGAAGAGTGCAGACGACAGGCCGGATCCTTGCGGGACTCCGTTTGTGAGGTTTCTGATGTTAGATGACTGACCGGCAAGTATATAAGGTAATTGGTGTGTATACCTTGCTAAAATATTCACATACATTAAACACAGTACAGATATTCCTCACATAAAGTCGCCTCATTTTAAACATTTTTGTTATTACACTTAATTAATTAACCCATGGGATCCGGGGGGGCCTCATATGAATTTTGGTGTAGTCAAACTTTATAATTCAGTAGCTACTCATTGAGACCACCTAGAGCAGTCAATGTTTTTGCAAATTGTAGAACTTTTTGTTGTCTGTAGAATGCCGTAGAGATGACGTCGCTACAACGCGTGGTTGCCGAGTTCTGATGATTATAGCGGCGATTTTTTAGCCGCGCATTTTGCCTCATATGAGGCCTCCCAGATTCCGAGGGTTAAGGAAACAAAATTCACTTAAACTTTTTATTCTTCATTATTAAGTTATATAAAAAAAAAAAAGGCATACTGTAATTGCAAGAAAAACAAAAAAATACTAATTGCTTCACTTAAAAGTTGTTTCATATAAATTGAATTTTGATTTTCAATAACTTAACAACTTTTAAGTGTGGAATTACTTTATGGGGGGTCACCGTTTTTTTTTGTTTTTTTCTGTCTCTCCTTTTCTCTCTTTCCCTGGCTTGTATCCATTCGGCCCCATTCAGCCAACTGTTTTAAGACGTTTATCCCCATTAGGTGTCGATTTCTTCCTGGCGAGCGAGTGAGCCAGGATTATATGGAGAAATCCGGCTTCGCCGGAGAAATTTTTCTATCGAAAAATGTACAAATTTAGCTTGCTGTCAAAACAAAAATATATATATGCTGGTTCGCTACCGCTCGCCAGGAAAATATAGACACCTGGATGGGGGTAAATGTCTTAATACAGTAGGTTGAATGGGGCCGAATAGATACAAGCCAAAGAGAGAGGGAGAGAAAGAGAAAAAAAGTGAGGTGGGCTCCCTTAAGTGAGGAATTACTTTATGCAGTAAAATATAATATCTCATCATGACACTACACTACAATCTAATGTTTTTGGTTCCCCAGGGCAGCCGTGGAACACCGGGGCCACCAGGACCCCCAGGACTCCCGGGTTTGGGCCAGAAGGGTGATGCAGGGGTACCAGGACCCCCTGGCCCCCCAGCTGGGGGGGGTGGGGGGGGCTTCCTCAACGGTCTACTGGTTAGTCTTAAGCCGGTATCACACGAGCGCTTTTTCACTCAACACTGGTTTGGCAGCTTATGAGGTAAACATTTAGCATACAGTATTTCTTTTGCCTTAATTCATCTATCATTAGTCTAGTTTCCGATATCAGTGCAAAATATTCCAGAAATGTTGCCAGAAAAATTTTGATCTTCGTATGTTGACTATAAAAGCTCTCGTGTGATACCGGCTTTATACTGTTATACAGTGTTACCAATTTAGCTATTTTATCGCTAGATTTAGAAGTATTTACTTCAATGTAGAGACCATTTTTTTACATCTTGCAACATAATTCCTAGCAATATTCTAGATATTAATTAGAACACATATTTTAAAGACTGTGGCATTATTCTAGTGATATTTTACATGTACTTACTTTCTGGCAACTCTAGCAACTTTTGAAAACGGATGATGGGGGTATAGGAATGAAATGTTTTTTTCGTGGGCATGCTCTTTTTGGCTCGGGATTCGAAGCTAAATAAAAATTACTTGCGCAGCCTTTTGTACAGCGCTCTAAACCAGTGGACTATAATGTATGTACTCAGGCACATATCCCATAGCAGGTGGCCGACTCGAGACAGAGCCCGAACAGAAACAACAAAGCGAAGAAAAGAAAAACTACTGTACACACACATTTATGTCACCCAGGAGAAGACCCAGAGACCAAAGATCACCAGGGCCTTCCAGTAACCCCCAGGTCCCAGACCTCCAGGAGAGGTTCCGGTCTCAGCAGGCAGACACACAACAAAACTATTATCTAGTCCAACTGGCCCCCGCCCCCTCTCCCTACGACCGCGTTATCACTCATCTATTCACTAACATTCTCCCTTTATTCCTATTCATCATCACTTCTCTTACCTGTTCTTCAGTCATCTCTCAATCTTCCAACGCATTTATTACATGATCTCTCCTTCTCCTCCGAGGTCTTCCTCTCAATCTATTTCCCCTTGTTTCTGACTCGTATATTCTCTTTGTAAGCATCTCATCTCCCATTCGTTCAACCCTTAACAGGGTTGCCTGGAACGCCGCCATTAGGACAAGAGACTGAAGCTGCATGTATGTGTGGAGCACTCGGTTTTAAAAATATATGTATGTATGTCCATACCAGCATAGCACCCTTCTTTCTGATAAAGGTTCCTCTTGTCCCACTCTCCTATGTACCTCTTCATTCCTCAATCTGTCTCTACACATTACTCCACACATACTCCCCAAGCAGCTCATCTTCAACACATCCAACCTTCTTTTCTCTTCTACATTCAGACCCCATGTCTCAGCCCCATACATTACTGTTGGTACAATTATCCCTTGATACATTGTACTTTTAGCTTTCATTCCAAGATTTCTCACCTGCCACATACTTCCCATTGGTCCGAGAACCTTTCTTCCCTCACACACACTCTGTCTTACCTCCATTCCCACACCTGCGTCCCTGCTTATCCCTCCTCCTAGATATTTAAAACACTTCACTTGTTCCAGCATTTCCCCATCCAGTTGTATATTTAGATTTACCCTACAAGCATCTCTATTGCACACCATCACTTTACTTTTATTGACATTCACCCTCAGCTTTCTCCTCCCACATACCACACCAAACTCTTTTACCACTCGCTGCAGTTTCTCCTCAGAATCCGCCACCAGCGCTGTGTCATCAGCAAACGGCAACTGATTCAACTCCCAATCACCACCATTCTTTCCAACTAAACCCAATCCTCTACCCATAGATTTAATTTTTACTTCCCTCACCACACCATCCATATACTGTATACATAAAATAACACAGTGACATTACACAGCCCTGTCGCAGACCTACATTTACCTCAAACCATTCACTCAACTCATTCCCTACTCAAACACATGCTTCTGCTCTCTTCATAATGGATCTTCATTAAAATAGTACAATAGTTGAGTTGTCAATTTGTACAGCTGGTGACAAAAATGTGTGAGCTCTTACGGTTGTTTGTGTGTAAGCATATCCAATAAGTCCGAGGTTTAAGTAAAAAACTATGCATTGATAAAAATGTATGATTTAATATTTGAATAAATATGGAATTTTTGTTACCGATCAATTCCAGTGATTTTATTTGCAACGAGAAAATTGTAATAGGCCCCAAACTTCTGTCAACAGCTGTACATGCCCACACTACTCCATCTAGGCAGCAAAAACGTAGCCTCTCCCGCCTCGTACATACACACCCCCACCCCGCACGCAACACCTGCATGCCCCATAACCACCACACTTATACATGCATATACTGTATAGTACATTCATAAATTTAAAGACCATGTTCTCCACACGGAGTGCAGTTCTGGTCTCACATCCTAATGGCAGCGCTCCAGGCAGCCCTGTTCACAGCTGCCTCACTTGTCAGGTTTTTTAATTCAAGATCAGACGGTAAGGTTTGATTCTACGTTTTTCTTGGTCTGCCCCTTGGTGCAGCTCCCTGCACGTTCACAGACTTGCATCTTTTCACTCAACTTAGTTCACCCGTCCTCTCCACATGTCTAAACCATCCAAGCCTACTACTACGTATCTCATCACTGATATTCTTGATACCTAACCATCTCCTCAGCTCTTCACTATATATCCTATCTTACAGTTTGGCCTCGCACATCCATCCCACCATTCTCATCTCGTTATATTCACACTTGTGTACAGTTATTCACAGGTATACAGGCACTGTATGCATGCACTTGAGATTGGGGTCCTTGCATCACAAAGGCTCGAGAATAATTGATTTTTGTTTTTTGTCTTGGAATGACTAGGAGTGTGGCCAGATAGCATATGAACCTTTATTTACCGCCTAAGACTAAACAAATTGGCACGAATGCTTGCATCAGCGGGGCGTGGGCTCTCTCTCCACCCGAAGCAAGAATTGAGACCGGGCCGGCCTGTCACCCGGGAGTTAAGGGGAGATTATTTTTCTAGTTTTCTCCTTAGATCTCCATCAAGCTTTAAAATATACCTTCAAGACCCATATTTGACAGACACAGACATCATTGACCTTATTGTTCATCAGGGAGGTGGCAGCTCTGACTCCAGTGAAGGTCATGGTACTGGCTCCCCCGGTCCCCCTGGTCCTCCTGGCCCACCAGGACTCCCCATAGGCAGCAGTCAGGAAGGGGAGAACTCAATGTATATACAAGTACCAGGACCACCAGGGCCACCGGGTCCTCCAGTAAGTCTTAATATTGCATGCTTCAAATACCAGGTAATAATAATAATAATAAAATGCCAAAAAAATACCCCCATTGTTCCCTGATTAAATAACACTGTATGAATATTCCCATATTCAAAATATGTTACAGGGGGACAATACCTAGTGAGTTCACTGCTCAATAGGTGGCGTTCTGAGAGTGAGGGTCTGAGTCTGGAGGGTGAGACGGTGAAGCACTTGAACGAAGCAACCAGCCGCTTCAGAGATGGAGCTGCTTCGAGCCATGATGGATGCTTCACATGTCTCACTCCCCAGACTGGAACAAGACCTCACAGGCTTCACCGTGTTGAGCGGTGGAATGTACAGGCTCTCAGCCTATGCCCGAGAGGGAGTAGTTGGAATATAGAAAAAAATAAAATAAAAAAATCTATACCCAGATGCCATGATCCCCGATAGGGTGACCAATAATAATAATAATAATAATAATAATAATGTATGTATATACAGTATGTATATACTCAAGCACATATCCCATAGTGGGGGGTGAAGAATTTTATAATAATGATATTGGAAGATGTCTTGGAATACAGACGAAAGCTTGCAGTTGGGCATTTCATTTTCCTAGTGAGTACTGTACAAGAAATATATTATTCACATGTATTTTGTGATTATTTATTTAAATAATAATAATTATAATAATGTAATACAGTTTGCCCTCGGGTAAAACTGGTAATTTGTCCTGCCATGACACCGTGTTACGTAAAGCATAGGTTATATAGGAATTAAGCCATTTCGATCTAGCAACTTGCCCAAAGTCCCCTTTTTGACCATTCTCCGCCCTAAAACCTGCCACAAATCACTCGAAATACCGACCAAGCAACACTCAACCATACTTCACACGCCATATGCCTAAAATGTGATAGCAAAAGGGCAACAAAAAGGGAAGTAAGGTTGGTCTAGAGGGGTGGGCTGGCACATAAAATACACTTGGACTGCTTGGTTTTGTCTGCCTAAGCACGGGTAGGAAGGGAAACTAAGTCAGCGGCGTTCACCGAGCCGAGGCAAACCGTGTTAGAGCAAGGAAAACGCCGTGTTACAGGTGACTCATCACTTTTGAGGTACCGGTACCCGTGTTAGAGCAAAACCTCTTTGTGAAAAACCGTGTTACCCGAGGGTCCACTGTAATATACTAAATGTGGGTGTTTTCTGTTGTTATAGCACCACTTTTCCATATTAGCGAATTTACTAGTGCTTGCATTGCATAATTATTCAGAGATTCTAAAGTTTATAGTCTTCATATGATAAAAGGCTAATTTTACTTGGATATTCACATGGGTATGAGTTTTGAATTACATTCTGTTCAAAAGTCCATGGAGGAGATTCATTCATGTCCACCCCCTTGGGGAATAGAGGTGGGTGTCTGGCAATAGATAGATAGACGATTTGCTGGGATTGGGCTTAGGATAGAATAGGATCATAACATAACACAACATCTATCTATCTATTTATCTATTGCCTGATTAAATTGTAAAACTTGCAAAATAAACAAACCAAAACTGGGACGACACAAGAGAAAATGCAAAAGAACTAATAAAAATCGCTATGTGGAAATAACGCTTAATAAAATAAAATTTAGAAATAAAAGAACACAATCCACCACATAAGGTGTACATTACTACATACTTTGAGTATATATCACAAATACACGTGAGCCACTAAATGTTTCCAAGCTCTCAGTGGGGTTCGAACCGTCGACCGTCAGACGATGGCCGACGCTTTAATCAACTACACCACGGCAGTCTGGTGTAGTTGATTAAAGCGTCGGCTATCGTCTGACGGTCGACGGTTCGAACCCCAATGAGAGCTTGGAAACATTACTACAGTACATACATACATACATAACATTTTAAGACTGAGTGTCCACACATACGTGCAGTTTCAGTCTCTTGTCCTAATGGCGGCGTTCCAGGCAACCCTGTTAAGGGCTGCTTCACTTGTCAAGTTTTTGGATTTGAGATCGGCATGTATAGTCCGATCCCAGGTCTTCCTCGGTTCACCCCTTGGTGCAGCTCCCTTCACAATCACAGACCTGCATTTTTTCACCAAATTTTGTTCATCCATTCTCTCCACATGTCCATACCATCCCAGTCTACTTGTACGCATCACCTCGCTAATACTCTTTATACCTAAACGTCTTTTCAGCTCAACATTTTTTATTCTATCCTGTAGCCTGGCCCCACACATCCATCTCACCATTCTCATCTCATTACGTTCCATGCTGTTGACATCCTCTACTTTAACGGCCCATGTTTCTGAGGCATACGTCATTGCACTTCTAACACATGAGGCATACACCTTTCCCTTCAGGGGGAAAGGCATTCTTTTCATGGTCAGGATTGGCAGCAGTTCTCTGAACTTCCCCAGCCACATCTAATTCTAGCGACAGTGGCAGCCTCGGCCCCACCACTGGCAGAGATGGTATCTCCTAGGTAACAAAACTTGTTCACCAGGTCCAATGACTCATTTCCAAAATTCACAGCCACAGGATCATCACTTAACACAAGCTCGCCTTTGCACACTACTCACTCAAGTTAATTTGGTTCCCAAGCAAACTAATCGTGCATATAACAACGTACTATCGTCACGTTAAAGGAATTAGTCAATATGGGAAGTCCGGGACGTTCTAATAGTTTTTACTAAATTCTGTATGAATAAAGAACCTAAAATTTATATCAAATTTTATAATACTGTACAGGTAAGCTAAATTTACAATTTGACAATATATCAACAATAGTACAAAAAACATAAAACATACAGCACTCACTAACGATAGTGCTATCGGGTAGGTACTGTACCTGTAAGCATAGCATGCCTCAAGATGCCTTACTCCACTTTATGAGGGTGGCCAAGTGAACCTGTTTTCCGTGAGAAGGACAACCCATGCCACTTTATTCAAGGACTTCCAGGATTGACCACTCAACTTAAGGTCTGCCCAACTCAGATTATAACCTACATCCTTCACTCCTTAGCTATTATGTACTAATGTCAACACTTGACTCACCTCCTGCCCTAAAAAGCAACATGGAAGTTTGTACATGTGTGATCATCAGGGTAGCAAACCAGGGCCATGTTATTTAGGGATTTGATTAACCCCTTGAGGCTCGTGATGCTTTTTGTCAGTTTATTCTGGTTATCGTGAGACAATTTTATGCAGCTTAAGAAGGATATGTGGTCATCAAAAGGGTGAAGGCTGTCTCAATCAACCTTCTGATTTCCATGTGCTCTTATTAATCTAAAGGAAATTGTTTAATAATAGCCAGAAAACAAAAAACGAAGTGCGTCATCGATCCTCAGAGAGTTAAGTGTCCATTGTTTTTAGTCAATACTGTACTGTACAGTATTATTGAATGTCCAAAGTTAAATTTATGCCCTATAGTTCCTATTACGCCCTTGGAAGTAAATGGCCAAAACAATGCAACTTCATCCAAATTTTCCATTGTTTCCTTACACACTCCTCTTTGTCCCTAAACAACATTGCCACAATATGACTGGACTAACCCTGATGATCATCTATATAGTCTATTACTGGAGACATAACAAGAGGTATTCTTAAACAATTCTTTCACTTCGAAGTGTACCGTAGTTATTGGACGAAATCATTTGAAAAATTACTTTACCTTATAACATGGGAGTGCTAATCCATGTACTCTCTATAAACAACACTCATTCCCACAGTATTCGTTCGGTAACAGGTGGTGCGGAGGGAAAGAAATTTTTAAGAATACGGTCGGCCAAATAAGTGATGTCTCGGCACCACGTATGTTTTGATCCAATAATTGGTATCAGCTATATCTAAACTTTATTTATGCATTTCGAATGAGATATACAAAACTGTTCCTACACTTACCCACCCTATTCAACATCTGACAGACATTGATATAGCACAGAGTGAGCCGAATGTAATGACAGCTGAGACATGACTTATTAGTGCTACCGTACAGTCGCGCTAATAAGTCATGTCTCAGCTGTTATTACGTTTGGCTCGGTCTGTGCTGTAATAATGCCTGTCAGATGTTGAATAGGGTGGGTAAGTGTAGGAACATGTTTGTATATTTCACTCGATATGACAAAATGAAGCTTAGATATTGCTGTTACCAATTATTGATCAAAACATACTTGGTGCCCAGACATGACTTATTAGCGTTACCGTACAAGCAAAAGCCTGCTAACCCGCCACTTTTTCCCCAGGGACTGCGAGGTGCTCCCGGTCTGTCCATAGTGGGTCCCGAGGGTCCGCCCGGTGAGCCTGGTATGTCCCGAAGAGGGTATCCCGGGAAGCCTGGTCCCCCTGGTCTCACCCCACCCTCTGTCCCGGGCTCTCGTGGTGAGTCTGCTCAGGTTTTTTGTTTACCATAACTGTATTTATTCTATTCTATATACAGTACTCAGGGGAGGGGGGGGGGGGGGAGGCAGAATAGGGACAACACAACAGAAAACAATGAACACAAAAACAAAATACAAATTCACACACATCTAGGTCTAATTTTATTAATTTAACTCCCAACACCTAATGAAATTCATGAAAGTATGTGATCCTACCGGGATTGGAACCTGGGTTACCACATACAGATCTTAAACACTCTAACCATTACACCACTAAGACATATATCAGTAGCAAAACAACTACTGTATAGTCCATTCATTACAAGTAGGCCAATAATTGTGACCTCTAACCTCTGTAACTCAAAGGGCTGAGGCAAATGGGCTTTAATTTGTCATACCTTTAGAAAATTAGCTGTTGTTTCTACCATTTGGGAAGAGTCAACCAGTAAATAGGTGTGGGAAATTACAGCCCGTTTGCTCCAGCCCTGCCTGAGTTACAAGAGGTTAGAGTGAAGATTTGTTTACCTACTTATACTGAACAGGGTACAGTATATACATCAGTACGAGCTATACCCTTTTCCATATTAGTAGGCCAGAAATCATGAACCCTAACCTCTGTAACTCAAAAAGGGCTGGTGCAAATGGGCTGTAATTTTTTAGATCTATTCCCTGGCTGACCCTTCCCATATGGTAATAATATTAGCGCCATTACCCTAGTCGTTTGTGAGTTATAGAGGTTAATGTTTAAGGGGGGATGGTTATTTTATTTTGGCCCCCTTTCTCCCTCATATTTTCCCCCATTAGTTTTCAGAGTTTAAGATGTTCAGCCCATTAATTTGGCAATTTTAAGACTTTTTGCCCCATTTCTTTGTCAATATTAAGACCTTTCGTGCCATTTAGGTGTCGAGCTATAGCGAGCCTGTAATTTAGGAGGAACCGGCCTTGGGCTGGGATATTTTTCTACCAAAAATTTTACAAATTTATCTAGAAGGGGGATGTTTTTGAAGCTTGATGGTGGTCTAGGGAGGAAACTAAAAAAAAAATCATAAATAAAAATATATACATTGACCAATAAATAAACCCTTCCTTACTTACTCGGAACAGGGTATAGCTATAAGATCCAGTAAATAAAGTATATTGAAGTACAGTCTCGCTAATAAGTGATGTCCCGGCACCAAGTATGTGTTGATCAATAATTGGTATCAGACATATCTAAGCTTCATTTCTTCATATCGAGTGAAATATACAAACATGTTCCTACACTTACCCACCCTATTCAACATCTGACAGACATAAATACAGCACAGAGGGAGTCAAACATAACGACAGCTGAGACATGACTTATTAGTGCGACCGTACTGTAGGTCTATTTATCTTGAAAGGGGATCTTGGGTGTATTTTTTTAAGCTTGATGGTGGTCTAGGGAGCAAACTTAATTAGAAAAATAGATAAATATATACCTTGACCACATCTCCCCTGTTACAACTTCCATTTATAACTACTGTCACCACCAATGTTTACCCTTTGAGTGCGGTGGGTGTTCCTTTCAGAGGCTAATTATAATGTAAAACTTGCAAAATAAACAAACCAAAACAGGGACGATACAAGATAAATGCAAAAGAACTAATCAAAATCGCTATGTAGAAACAACACTTAATAAAATAATTTTTTGAAATATATGAACACAATCCACCACAATATTAGATGGGTTTGTGCCGTTTAGGAAGGACCTCTTGAACTTAAAAGGGTACACACCTTCTCAGTTAACCTTTTAACTACCACCTGGCCAGGCTGAGATTCGGGCACCATCCGGCATCCAGCTTTTCTGAGCTATCAGAAGAGACTAGATGACTCCGTCGATGAAACCTGCCCGGGATGTAACACAGCACCCCATACCATTAAACACATCCTAGAAGACTGCATTTCACACAATCACTTACGCCAACAACATCATCTACACTCATTGAGAGCTCTGTGGGAAAGCCCGACCATAGCCATGGCCTTCCTTAGGAACTCGGGGCTGTTCGGCCAGGCAGCTTAGGGAACGACAACAACAACAACAACTACCACAGATCCTTACTAAGTTGCATAAAATCGTCTACATATACAGTAGCTAGAAGAAAATACAAAAGACATCACCCTACAGTTCTGTATAGTACGTGCATTTACTGTTTGTACGTGGGCGGGTGCCCAACCCCGAAAGGGGTTGAAATAGGGGAGCTCTCCCCCCGCCAAAGGCGGCTTTCTAGGGCCTTTCCTAGCTGATGCTGAGAGGATTGGGTTCTAGTCATATGGTGATGGGCTGGTCTATCAGAGTGAGAACTGAGCGATCTCTGCCATACCCATAGCTTACTCCGACTGTTCCTTTTACTTATGTCTTTCCTAGATCTCAAGTGACGGCGTCTTTTCCGTGGATTGACCTCCCAATCTACCAAGATTGGAAGCCAAAGCGTCACATTTTTCCCTTGCCCCTCAACTTTCTCTTCATAATTGCTGAGGGGCACAGGGCCCTGGGTGGGGCTTTGGTTTCACGGGCGTTTCCGCACCCTCCTCCGCTCCCCGCCATGGAGTGGCTTCGGTCACCCAGGCTTCATTGTGGTAGGCAGGGAGAGTTCTGTGGGGGCACTCAGTTATGGCCTTGGCCTTGCTCGGGGCCTTGGGGCTGTTCGGCCAGGCAGCTTGGGGAACAACAACAACAACAACAACTGTTTGTATGTTTACAGTGGCCAATACTTATAGCATGCCAGCAGACTAACCTTCACTAACATCTCCCTTCCCTTAAGCCGGTGTCACACGAGCGCTTTTTCCGACAATTTTCGATGAGCAAGTTTTTTCTTGTAATATTTTGAGACTCTTTCACATTGGAAGCGGAAACTAGACTGAAGGTAGATTATGATAGGCGGCTGATTTCTAATAAAACTTAAATTGCTCATAAAAATTGACGGAAAAAGAGCTTGTGTGACACCGCCTTTACAACAGGACACCTGTTAATCATTGTAATCAGTATAAAATGTATATATTGGATATCATAATTGTGTCTGTCTACCTCTCTCTCTCTCTCTGTATGGTATGCATGTGTGTATGTGTGTGTATACTGTATATATGTGTGTATGTGTATATGTATGTACAGTAAAAGTCCTGTAATCCGAATAGCAGGGGACCGGGCCTCGTTCCGATTACCAAATTTTTCGGATTATTGGAATTTACCCCTATGAACCTGTGTATTAATGGCCTGACGAAAACCTGAACACAATATAGGCAATTCATATGCACAATATAACGCTATACATCCAATATGACACATAATGGTAAACATTTAAAGTGATTTCATAAACATATGATATGTGTGTGTACCATTATGTGTTATTTGGGTGGGTTTTGGGTGGCCTAATGCCTCAAAAAGGGGACTTAAGGACTTTTTGAAATTCGGACTATCGGGTGAATTCGGATTTGGCCTCATTGTCAAAAATTCGGACTATGGGAGATTCCAATTATCGGTCGTCGGATTATCGGACTTTTACTGTATATATATATATATGTGTACCTGTATATGCATGTGTGCGTGTATGTATTGGAGGGTGGGAGAAATGTGGATGGTTAGATGGATATAGATGGGTAAATTGAGAGAGAGAGAGAGAGAGAGATATTGTACCATTTGGTGCACTGTACCTATAATTTGATACAGATTACCTTTGCTATCATTTTTCTGTATACCTGTATAGAGTTAACAGTGTTCTCTCTAGGGTCATGATTTTATGGCTCTCGTACTATTAGGATGGCTCATGGCAGCTATCTCCCACAAAGCAAAGGCTATTTTGGCACGCACACACCGCTAGCCAATTTGAGAGCAAAGCGACGTCCCCTCATGACTCGGTCCGTGACTTGGGGGAGTTCAGCCAGAGACTCCCCTTCTCATCGGCCAGGAGCTTGGTCGAATCATGTGGGGACGTGGCCTATACTGTACACTGTTTCTTTCCAGCTGACGGTAAATTGCATTCTTTAACAACTGATTTCTGGATAACTAAAGGAACGATAAGAAACTACTATGTCTCTGCTTCATATTAGTGCCAAGTTTTCATAAATAACAGATTTCACCACAAAAAATATATGATTATAATGTAAAACTTGCAAAATAAACAAACCAAAACTTGACGAACACAGTAAAAAGACAAAACAACTTATCAAAATCTCTATGTGGAAACAACGCTTAAGCAAAATAATAATTTATAAATAAAAGAACACAATCCACCACATAGGGTGTACATTACTACATGAGCAAGTTAATCAAACTGAAGACATAGCAATTTACCGTCGGCTGAAAAATACAGAGTATAGTTCTCGAGTTTACCTCAAGTTCGCTGGTGCAGGGATTAGCTCCTTCATTGGTAAATTGATCACTTGCAACTTTCCTTTTATAAGGAAGTTGGAGCTGTAGACATCGATATATAGCAGAATTACCAGCTAAAATACGGTTGTAGTACATTAGTAAATACTGTACTGTACATAAAGCCCAATTCGACATACTTTTCATCCATCAGAAACCAAGCCAATATTGCATTTCTGCATAGTAGCGATGTCTACGGCTGCATCTTCCTTATAGCCTGAAACTCGCAAGAGGTAAATTCGAAGGTGCAACATTACTATAGTTCCGTTGCGTGCTACCATTGCTTGTAAGCCACTAACCCCGTGTGATCCTTCCACCAGCCCCCTCAGGCAGCCTGGGTGGCATCGCAGAGCTCCGCAGAATCACAGGCGGCGGCCGACGTAGAAAGCAAGGTGCCCCTTTCACGTTTTTTCCAGTCATTTGTTCTGGGGTTGGATCACTGCTTGCTTGTTGTTATGATCTTAGTATGCGGTGGCTTTGTGTTTTATTTTTAATTTCATAATATTGTTTTGCGAAATCTTCAATGCGTTATTTACACATACATGTAGTGATTTTGATAAGTTTGTTTGTCTTTATATTGTGCGGCCAATAATATAAACCAATAAACCAAAACCAATAACTCTGGTTTTGGTTTGTTTGTTTTGCAAGTTTTTCATTGTAATTTGATATCACAACCAAGGGATTGACGTATGTCCGAGCTGCATAGTCGTCATTCAAAGTCTCTCCCTATCTTTGATCTCTGAAGTAATTTCCGAATCCATGTAAAGCTTGAATGCTTGAACAATTGACCACTTGCGAGTTTCAGGCAAAAGGAAGTTGGAGCTGTCGACATCGATGTTTAACCGAAATACCAGATAAAACAAGGTTGAAGTACAATTTTCAATACATATAATCATATTCAACATACTATCTATCCATCAAAAACCCACATTTGTTACTGCATTTTTGTTTAATATCGATGTATACAGCTTTAACTTCTCCATACTGTAGACTGAAACTTGCAAATGGTCAATTATAATTATCCTTCCTTCTCACCCCCATTACTGCCTAGCTGGTATGACACGCTCAAGTGATATGTAGCCTGCCTGTAAGCAGTGCTACCAGTTCTTTTATCTATCTATCTATCTATTGCCAGGCGCTGTAATCCCTGAGAGGGGATGACCGCGAATAAATTGCCCTCATATGCTTCCATATGCTAAGGCAACTCTCTCAATTATCCAGCTTGTATCTGTTCATGGGGGAGGGTCGCTTGAGCCTAACCGTCCATTGGTGTGTATAGTGTGTGGGGGTGCATGTGGGATAATATTATACTGTTGGAATGGCTGTGGATGTGAATGTAGTCTGTAACCAGTGTAATCAGCTCGATCCTACTGATCAGGTGTTAGCATATACATTGGTACTCGTGACACTGGTCTACCACACCACAAATTCCAATCCTTGCCTTAGTTATTATGAGAGTTAGTCTGATGCAGTTGTTCAGGTATTATGAGAGTTAGTCTGATGCAGTTGTTCAGGTATTATGAGAGTTAGTCTGATGCAGTTGTTCAGGTATTATGAGAGTTAGTCTGATGCAGTTGTTCAGGTATTATGAGAGTTAGCCTGATGCAGTTGTTCAGGTATTATGAGAGTTAGCCTGATGCAGTTGTTCAGGTATTATGAGAGTTAGTCTGATGCAGTTGTTCAGGTATTATGAGAGTTAGTCTGATGCAGTTGTTCAGGTATTATGAGAGTTAGTCTGATGCAGTTGTTCAGGTATTATGAGAGTTAGTCTGATGCAGTTGTTCAGGTATTATGAGAGTTAGTCTGATGCAGTTGTTCAGGTATTATGAGAGTTAGTCTGATGCAGTTGTTCAGGTATTATGAGAGTTAGTCTGATGCAGTTGTTCAGGTATTATGAGAGTTAGTCTGATGAAGTTGTTCAGGTATTATGAGAGTTAGTCTGATGCAGTTGTTCAGGTATTATGAGAGTTAGTCTGATGCAGTTGTTCAGGTATTATGAGAGTTAGTCTGATGCAGTTGTTCAGGTATTATGAGAGTTAGCCTGATGCAGTTGTTCAGGTATTATGAGAGTTAGCCTGATGCAGTTGTTCAGGTATTATGAGAGTTAGTCTGATGCAGTTGTTCAGGTATTATGAGAGTTAGCCTGATGCAGTTGTTCAGGTATTATGAGAGTTAGTCTGATGCAGTTGTTCAGGTATTCAAGCCTTCAATAACCTTGGTTTTGACTTCACTTCGAGCACAGGTGTAAAATTATTATAATAATAATTCGATTTTATTGTAGCTATGTTTAGACGATTGTGTGCAATGCCCTTATCAAACCACAAAAATCTTCTAATATTAGCCAGAATAAAGTTAAGAAGACGGAACCAGTATAGAAGGGGTTAATAATCACAGTCTCCCAAGTTAATCGGCTGCAAATTACCATATAAGTGGGCCTTCATTTTCTCAGTCGCTGACATCGAGTATAGTTGGGGTTATGTGTCAAAGACCCTATAGTAACAGAGATTGGCCAACCTCTGCCATCTTGGTGCCACTGGGGATATTTTCCTCTCTTTGCACTCAAATATCTCTACACGTAATGCAGTATACATTTGGGAATTCTGGTCTATCTATCTATCTATATGCTCAGGCCCGATCCCCATTTTTTCTGATTTTTTTAGTTTTATTTTCTATTTCATTCTATTTTATTACTTTTTTTTTTCATTTTTATTTTATTTTATTTTTTTATTCTGGTACAGGATATAAAGTACGGTCTTTGGATATGCATTCTTCATGATCCAAAATAAAATAAAGCCTCACATGTTTGTACAAAGTACCCAGGAGGAGGCACTCGCTGCAGGCAGTTATGCCTTTTGTCTCCCTCATTCACATAGAAAAAAAAAAAAAAAAAAAAGGCGTCAGAGATGATGATGAGGATGAAGAGATAGTCAGTGTTGGGGGTGGTGTAAGTGTCAGAAAGTAGGCCTACTGGAAAAAATATATAGCTGTTACCACTCCATGTAGTGGCAATCACACTAGTGTGGTAGTGGCCTCCACACTACAGAGAATAAAAATAAACAACTTGGATGAAAAACAAACCAAAACTAGAAACTGCAAAATATAAAGACAAACGAACCAATCAACAACACTATGGATATAACTAATTGAAGATATAGCAAAACAATATTATGAAATAAGAAAATAGCACATATAAGGTACACCTCTGTAACCTATAATGTGTATGGTGCATGGAGTGAGAAGTGTAGTGGTGCTTTACAGTAATGATGATGTGGTCAGCCAAACACATGAGGCTGCTATAATGAGCCTGGACATATGCATGTGTAATGCCATAGTCAGAGTGGCACCAACGAGCGTAGAGTTAAGGCGGGGTTTAAGTTTTCTCCCTGGACCTCTATTAAGCTTAAAAAAAACATTCCCAAGACCCCTCTTGAGATAAATTTGTAAATATTTTGTTAAAAAAATATCCCGGCCAAAGGCCGATTCCTCCTAAATTACACTCGCCAGGAAAAAAATGACACCGAAAACTCATAACTAATGGGACTAAACATGAGGGAGAAGTGGGTCCAGAGAAGAAACAAAAACCACCCTTAAGAAAATGACCTGGTATAGAGTGTATCAGTGAAATTAGTATTATTGTTTAAGTTGTTATTTTTGTTCCAGGTCCCCCCGGACCCCCAGGACGGCCAGGTGACAGCGGTGGTGATGGTGGCTCTCACTCCATAGTCCCGGGAGCTGTTACCTTCCCTGACAGAGAGGCCATGCTTAAGGTCAGCCAGAAGTGACTCAAACTAAATTGTAATAATAACAATAAATATAATATTGATAATAATAATGTAGGCTATGTATTTATGTATATACTCAGGCACATAGCTGGAGGTGGCCGACTCGAGACAGCCCAAACAGGGACAACACAACACCACATAAACAAAATACTAAATTCACACACATATCTAGGTCGCCCAGGAGAAGACCCAGAGACAAAGGATCACTAAGGGCCTCCAGTACAGTACTCCCCCGGTCCCAGACCTCCCAGAGAGGTTATTCTCTCAGCAGGCAAACATGCAGTGAAGCATGTAATAATCAAATTAAAATAAAGCTGGTGTTTCTATTATATCAAGCACCATGTCTCCATATCTGCAAATTCAATAGTGCTTGCATTATGAAACTACAGTACAGTATTTAAAGATCCTTAACCCTTTGAGTACCAGCGACGTCTGTTACGTTTTATTCTAGCTATATTTAGACGATATTATGCAGCTTAGGAGGGATCTGTGGTAGTTATAAGGGTTGACTGAGATAGTTTGAAGCCATATTATTACTAAAGGTCCCTCCTAAGCTGAATAAAATTGTCTAATAGTTCCCAGAAATGGATGAAAAGGACGTCCCTGGTACTGAACGGGTTAAGTATACGAGTGCAGTATAGTCTTCATTTACAGTCAAGTTTACAGTATCATAAGCTCTTAATTTAATGTTACTATTTTCCATTTTGCTTATAACAACTATATCTTATTGAATGGCCTATGACATTGATACATTTTCCATACTAAATGGTAAGCATGTGTCCTGTATCTAAGATGTGTTTGTTTGCAAGATTATGTTATATTTACTTCATACAGAGATATTAAAATGTAAAACTTGCAAACTAAACAAACCAAAACTGGGACAAAGACAATATAAAGTCAAATTAACTTATCAAAATCGCTATGTGGAAACAACGCTTACTAAAATAAAATAAAATTAAATAAAAGAACACAATCCACCACATACAGTAGGGTGTACATTAATATTTGTCAATATTTTGCCAGATGCCCAAATCCCCCGAGAGTGTGGCCATTCACCTATGTCCCCTACCTATCAGTTGGCACACCTCCTCCCACCCAACACCTATTTCACTCATATTCCCCTACCTATCAGTCGGCACCCCTCCTCCCACCCAACACCTATTTCACTCATATTCCCCTACCTATCAGTCGGCACCCCTCCTCCCACCCAACACCTATTTCACTCATATTCCCCTACCTATCAGTCGGCACCCCTCCTCCCACCCAACACCTATTTCACTCATATTCCCCTACCTATCAGTCGGCACCCCTCCTCCCACCCAACACCTATTTCACTCATATTCCCCTACCTATCAGTCGGCACACCTCCTCCCACCCAACACCTATTTCACTCATATTCCCCTACCTATCAGTCGGCACACCTCCTCCCACCCAACACCTATTTCACTCATATTCCCCTACCTATCAGTCGGCACACCTCCTCCCACCCAACACCTATTTCACTCATATTCCCCTACCTATCAGTCGGCACCCCTCCTCCCACCCAACACCTATTTCACTCATATTCCCCTACCTATCAGTCGGCACCCCTCCTCCCACCCAACACCTATTTCACTCATATTCCCCTACCTATCAGTTGGCACCCCTCCTCCCACCCAACACCTATTTCACTCATATTCCCCTACCTATCAGTCGGCACCCCTCCTCCCACCCAACACCTATTTCACTCATATTCCCCTACCTATCAGTTGGCACCCCTCCTCCCACCCAACACCTATTTCACTCATATTCCTATTAACTCTATCTTTCCATTTAATTCTTAGTCTGCTCTCCCTCTCTGCCCTTCCACCTCACCATCATACACTCTGTTATAGGTAGCGCCAACGAACTTGACAATAATCTTGACCCCGTAACTGCTTATAACTCGAAATTAATGAAAACAATCGGGCTGACGTTTCTATCGTTTGGGAAGAGTCCACCAGGAAATAGGTGTGGATATTTACAGCCAGTTTACTCTAGGCCCTTTTGAGTTACAGAGAGGTCAGGGATTAAGATGATTGTCCAGTTCGTTGACACTACCCTATAGTCATTCTCTTCCGTATTCCTTGTGACTGCTATTAGTGTTCCGACAACCTCTTTGCCGCGTTGTACCCTCTCTTGCACTTCATCCTCTATACTCTCAGCTTTACTCATCACACATCCCCAAAGAGTTAAGGGGAGGTTTTTAGTTCATTCCCTAGACTTCCATCAAGCTTAAAATTACACCCCCTAGACCCTCTTTCAAGATAAATTTGTACATTTTTCGGTAGAAAAATTTCCCGGCCAAAGGCCGGTTCCTCTTAAATTACAGGCTCGCTATCGCTCGCCAGGATAAAATCGACACCTAAATGGAACGAAAGGTCTTAACATTGACAGAAATAGGGCAAAGGTTCCTAAAATCACCAAACTAATGGGGCGAACATCTAGAATATCAAAAGCAATGGGATTAAACATGAGATAGAAAGGAGTCCAGAAAAAAATCCCTCAAGTGGAAATCTCCCCGAGCTCACATACTCTACTATGTATGTATGTATGTATGTATGTATGTATGTATGTATGTATGTATGTATGTATGTATGTATGTATGTATGTATGTATGTATGTATGTATGTATGTATGTATGTATGTATGTATGTATGTATGTATGTATGTATGTATGTATGTATGTATGTATGTGTGTGTGTGTGTGTGTGTGTGTGTATGTATGTATGTATGTATGTATGTATGTATATGCTCAGGCCCAATCCCCACTTTTCCTATTTTTAATTTTTATTTTATTTACTCTACTAAAGTCTGTTTTTTTCCAGCTGTTATTAAATTGAATCCTTTAGCATCTGATTTCTCGATTCTTAACCCTCTCACGCACATATGACGCAGAGGTTGCCAGATTAGCAATAAGAAATAGTTCTCTCACTCTTATAATTACCTCTCCAAAATTAGTTTTCTGCCCACAGCTAACTCAAAGACAACTGCAGAGGTTAAAGTAACTAAACTAAAGGTTTCTAAATACCTCTGATGGTAACAAAGGCTTTAAAGTATCCCTAATAGGCTCAAAAGTGCGTCAAGAACGTGAGAGGGTTAATGGAAAAACATGATACTGCTATGTCTCTTCATCATAGTATTGCCAAGTTTTCATAATTAGCAACATATTTAGCTATTAAATCTTGGTAATAGCCGAGTAATCAGGATAGCGAGGTAGCAATTTACCATCAGCTGGATTTTTTTTTTTTTTTTTTTTTTTTTTAATACCTCACTATTCAACCTCACCTCACACGCTCAGGGTCAGTCAGTCAGTCAGTGCCGAAAAATGCACAAATTTATCTCAAAGGGGGTCTTGTGGGTATTGTTTATGATTGATGGAGGTCTAGGGAGGAAATAAGAAATATGAATATTATAAAATAAATAAATTAATATAAAAATGTCTCCCCTTAACTCTTCCTCTCTCTCCCCCAGATGAGCGTACCTTCTCCCCCCGGCACCTTGGCGTTCGTCCTGGATGAGGAGGCACTGCTGGTCAGGATCGGGGCGGGTTGGCAATATGTCATGGTGAGTTATACCATACAATCAATAAATTGTTGCATAATGTGTTTACCTAGGGTTATCACCACCAAAACCAGACTCACCCCAGCTAACCACAAACACACATACACCAATTATAAAAGAGCTAACTGGGAAGCATTCACAAATGAGACAGAACAACACTTCACAACAGTACACCCATCACTAACATCAACAATGCTGTACACATACTCAATAAAACTATCCAAAACGCTGACAAGAAACACATTCCAAGAGTTAACAGAAAAAGACACAACCCCAACTTCACACCAGAAATTCAAAACCTCATCAGACAACGCGACATACCGAAACACTCCCCAGCACCCCACACACAAGACATCACACAACAAATTCAAGCACTCAACACCCAAACTAACAACAAAATACAAGAACAACAAAAACTAAATTGGAATAACTTCCTACAAACACTTGATCACAAAACAAACCCCAAAAAACTCTACAAAACACTAAACAGCATCACACTTTCCAACAGCAACACAACACAATCACATGCTGCAATCACAACAACAGACTCTACTCCTTCATGTAAACAACAAGCAAACACTCTCATCAATCACTTCTCACATGTCAGCCACCTAAAACCTCACAAAGACGACCGACGTGTCATCCGACGTAAGAGACAATTCCCCACAGACCCTGACTATACACCCTTCACCAATCACCAGACAAAGCATATCATCAACAATCTCAAGCACTCACCCGCCTGTGGCCTAGACAACATAAGCAACATACACCTCAGACACCTGGGACCACAAGGCATACAAGCACTCACTAACATATCAAACACAGCTATTCACACAACACAATACCAGACATTTGGAAGCATGGTATCATCACATTCCCCAAACCCAACAAAGACCCCACGCTACCCTCCTCGCACCGCCCCATCACACTCCTTTGCTCCCCCTCCAAAGTCATGGAATGCCTAGTATTACAACTAATTACACCTGACCTACCCCTAGCTCCAACACAACATGGCTTTAGGCCACTGCACTCCACAAACACTCTTCTCACAGACCTTACACAAAGAGCTTTCGACGGCATCAACTCAGCTAGACCACCACACAGATCACTATTAGCCACACTCGACATTAGTAAAGCCTTCGATGCCATCCCCCACCACAACCTAACAAACAAAATCTACAACACAAACATGCACAACAACACAAAAAGGTGGCTGGCCAACTTCATAGCAGGCAGATGTGCACACGTATCTTTTGCCGGTCAGTCATCTAAAATCAGAAACTTTCCAAACGGAGTCCCACAAGGATCCGTCCTATCGCCCGCACTCTTCAATCTGTACATGCACTATATAACTACACCCAATACGCCCCAAATAAACTTAGCCTCCTATGCAGATGACATAACACTCACATGCACACACCATGACCCAAAAAGAGCAACAGATCTCCTTCAACCCTATCTCAACACACTACATGGCTGGTGCACTACAAACAGACTTAATCTAGCCCCAGCGGAAAATGCTGAAGAACTTCAGAGAGTGGTCACTGACTTTGACAGGGTGTGTGAAAAGAGAAAGTTAAAGGTCAATGTAGGGAAATGTAAGGTAATGGTGTTTGAGAGAAGAATGCATGAAACTATAGATTTTAAGGAAAAATATAGAATCAAGAAAGAACACAAGAAAAGTTGTAAAATAAAATTGAAAAATGAAGTACTAGAAGAGGTTGAAAGTTTCAAGTATTTGGGAGCTGTACTATGCAAATATGGTAAAATGGAGAGTGAGATAAATGAGAGAAAATGCAAGGGAAAAAAGTGATTGGAGAACTTGATAGTATTCTCAAAGGAAGAATGGTTAGCCAGGAAGTCAAAAAGTCACTGAGAAACAGTGTGCTGCTCCCAACACTCTCGTATGGAAGCGAGACATGGACGGCAAGTGACGAGGACCTCTTCAAACTAAGAGCTGTGGAGATGAGCTTTTTCAGAATGGCAGCTGGCATGAATAGGCTAGATGGGCCAAGTAATAGGGAAGTGTACGAGTCCTTTGGAATGAAAGAGCAGGCTTTGGGCATTGATTGTGGTGTGGTTGAGTGGATAAAGAGAAGTACTTTGAGGTGGTATGGTCATGTTCAGAGAATGGATGAAGACAGAATGCCAAGAAAGATATATGGGAGTCAGGTGAGTGGAACCGCTAGTAGTGGAAGACCACCTATGGTATGGGAAAAGAAAGTGGAAAAATATATTGAAGAAAAACTTCCACGTAGTGGAAGGGGCATTGTGGCACGGGCAAAGGAGGCATGTCTTGACAAAGTAGCTTGGAGACGTTTCTGTCATGGCCATCCTCTAGTGGGGGTTTCCCAGGGGGAAGCAAGGCGTCGGAGATGATGATGATGATGATGATGAGCCAAATCCACCGCAACCCTGCTCACAAGTTGGACAGGAGAACACGAATACATCCCTCAACTCACCATAAACAACACACCCCTAACACATACACACACACCCAAAATCCTAGGAGTAACATATGATACTCATATGACATTCAAACAGCACATCACAAACATTAAAAAGAAACTGACACCCAGACTTAACGCCCTCAGGTCACTTGCTCACACAAAATTTGGACACAACAAAGAAACTACCACCACAGTATATAAACAATACATAAGATCAGTGATGGAATACGCAAGCCCAGCCTGGGCTTCTAACCTAGCTGAAACACATCATAAGACCTTACAGACTATTCAAAACAAAGCCCTGAAGATCATTACAGGCTGCACAGCTACTGCACCCACAGATCACCTACATCAAGAAACCAAAATCCTCAAAGTCAAAGACCATCTGGACATGAGAGGGACTCAATTCCTGGCAGCAGCTTCCACGAACCAAGACCACACCCACAGACACCAAGAAATATCAAAACAACACCCAGCACACGGTATCACACACAATTATTGTCCTCTTTCCCTCCCTGCCCACCCCAAACCAACTTCCTGAAGCACATCCATACTCATATCTCTCACCGATCCATCCACTCACTCACAGACAACACGCAGCTGCATGCACGACCTCCCGAAATCCATCCTTCCGAATCCTCCCTTCCTCGCGAGGACAGAGTCCACCTGGCCAGGCTGAGATGCGGACACCATCCAGCTCTCCTGAGCTATCAGAAGAGACTGGATGACTCCGTTGTCGACGCCTGCCCGGGATGTAACACAGCACCCCATACCATTAAACACATCATAGAAGACTGCATTTCACACAACCACTTACGCCAACAACACAATCTACACTCAATGAGAGCTCTGTGGGAAAGCCCGATTGTGGCCATGGCCTTCCTCAGGGACTCGGGGCTGTTCGGCCAGGCAGCTTAGGGAACAACAACAACAACAACAACAACCTAGGGTTATCATATTTTTCTTCCAAGTCTGAACTGTATCATATTTATTTAAAGTATACAATTAATTATTGAAACTTGACAACTTAACTGTAATGCGTGCCAAACTTAATAAACAAAATAACAATGATCACAATGTAAATATTATCCAAGCCAAGATAACTAAGATAACTGGGGACAGAGGTGCATGGGGGCGGTTCGTTCGTGGCCACCCCTTCGGGGATCGCGGCGTAAGGCAATAGATAGATAACTACCAGGCTGAGACCTATACCCTTGTGATACTTTTCCTCCTGAAAAAATGGTTCCCCACGAACACCCCTATATGGTGACCGGTCAACTCAACCAGTAGACCATTTCAACCAGTAGCTCTCAACCAGTACCAAACATGGTTCCCCACGAACACCCCTATATGGTGACCGGTCAACTCAACCAGTAGACCATTTCAACCAGTAGCCCTCAACCAGTACCAAATCAACCAATACGGCTAGGTTAGGTTAGTAATATATTTTGGCACTGGTTTGGTTGGTCTGGGTTAATTTGGCACTGGTTGAAATGGTCTACTGGTTGAGATGACATGGAACCCCCCTATATCCTCTGTAAACATTTTAAACATTTTTTTTTTTTTTTTGTTTTTTTTTTGTTTTTTTTTTTTTAAAGGGGAGATTTCCACTTGAGTTTTATTTTTTTCTTGACCCCTTTCTCCCTCATATTTAGCCCCATTGCTTTTGAGATTTTAAAATGTTTGCCCCCATTTGTTTGGCGATTTTAAGAAGTTTCACCCTGTTTCTGTCAATTTCAAGACCTCTTTTGCCATTCAGGTGTCAATTTTTTCAGGCGGGATATTTTTCTACAAAAAAATGTATAAATATATCTTGAAAGGGGTTCAAGGGGGTGTAATATAAAGCTTGATGGAGGTCTATGGAACAAACTAATAACCTCCTTTTAAGGGGAGGTTTTTAGTGTGTTTCCTAGACTTCCATCAAGCTTGAAATTACACCCCCATGACCCCCTTTCAAGGTAAATTTTTACATTTTTCGGTAGAAAAATTTCTTCCTCTTAAATTACAGGCTCGCTATCGCTCGCCAGGAAAAAATCGACACCTAAATGGGACGAAAGGTCTTAAAAGTGACATAAATGGGGCGAACATCTTAAAATCTCAAAAGCAATGGGGCTAAACATGAGGGAGAAAGGGGTAAAGAAAAAAATCCCTCAAGTGGGAATCTCCCCTTAAAGGTATTCAAAGAGACAGATTATAGCAAGCTCTAATATTCAATAATGCATCTTCGGATTTTTCCCGCATGTGACGATCAGCTTGGGTCGGTGGTGCCCCTCCCCCTGCCCACCCCCCAGCCGGTGACCACCCCCCCTGGGCAAGCACCCCCGTCCCTGGAGGTGGACTCTCTCGTTAGCACCTCCATCGACAGCCCAACGGTAAGGAGTTTATTGCCTGATTTTTTACTTTCCCTTAACACTATCTGGTGCAACGTCTCGGGGGTTATTATGGTGTTGTGTTGTATTATTATCAAGGTTTTTATTTGTTTCAGCCATTTTCAAACAATGGGTATTTAGTTAGCCCCTAGACTTGGAAAAACGCCTCTCCAAACCCCCTTCAAACTAAAAAAAAACGTCCCCCAGACCCCCTTCAAGCTAAATGTGTAAATTTTTCGGTAGAAAAATTTCCCTTTTCTCCCAATTTGCGGGCTCGCTAACGCTCGCCCAGGAAAAATCGACACTCTATTGTGTTGAAGCATCATATAATCGCCAAAGCAATGCGATGAAACGTCTTAAAATCTCCAAGCTAATGGAGTAAAAGTGGGAGGCTCCAAATTTGCCCGCCCTGCACCTAATAGGTTTAACCCGGCATCACACGAGAGCGTTTATAGTCAACATTCAGTGATCAACATTTTCTGGCAACATTTCTGGAATATTTTGCCCTGGTATTGGAAACTAGATTGATGGTAGATACATTTTAAGTAACCAAAGTATTTTAAATGGTGACCTCATAAGCTGCCAGACCAGTGTTGAGGATAAATGTTGAGGGAAAAAGCGCTCGTGTGATACCGGCTTTACTGTGTTTACCTTCTCTTGTTATATAATGACTTAAGGGAGCCCACCTCAATTGTTTTCTCTTTCTCTCCCTCTCTTTTTAGCTTGTATCCATTCGGCCCCATTCAGCCTACTGTTTTAAGATGTTTACCCCCATTCAGGTGTCGGTATTTTCCTGGCCAGCGGTAGCGAGCCAACATATATATATTTTTGTTTTGACAGCAAGCAAAATTTTTACATTTTTCGATAGAAAAATGTCTTCGGCGAAGCTGGATTTCTCCATACAATGCTGGCTCGCTATCGCTCGCTAGGAACAAATGGACACCGGGATGGGGATAAACATCTTAAAACAGTTGGCTGAATGGGGCTGGATTGATACAAGCCAGGGAAAGAGAGAAAAGGAGAAACAGATAAAAAAAGCCGGTGACCCCCTTAATAAATATAAGGCAACATGATTCAGAACTCAAAAGGAATGGTTCATTAATAGGCTCCACTAAAGGAATGGTTCATTAATAGGTTCCACTAAAGGAATGGTTCATTAATAGGCTCCACTAAAGGAATGGTTTCATTAATAGGCTCCACTAAAGGAATGGTTCATTAATAGGTTCCACTAAAGGAATGGTTCATTAATAGGCTCCACTAAAGGAATGGTTCATTAATAGGCTCCACTAAAGGAATGGTTCATTAATAGGTTCCACTAAAGGAATGGTTCATTAATAGGCTCCACTAAAGGAATGGTTCATTAATAGGCTCCACTAAAGGAATGGTTCATTAATAGGCTCCACTAAAGGAATGGTTCATTAATAGGCTCCACTAAGGGAATGGTTCATTAATAGGCTCCACTAAGGGAATGGTTCATTAATAGGCTCCACTAAGGGAATGGTTCATTAATAGGCTCCACTAAAGGAATGGTTCATTAATAGGCTCCACTAAGGGAATGGTTCATTAATAGGCTCCACTAAAGGAATGGTTCATTAATAGGTTCCACTAAGGGAATGGTTCATTAATAGGCTCCACTAAGGGAATGGTTCATTAATAGGTTCCACTAAAGGAATGGTTCATTAATAGGCTCCACTAAAGGAATGGTTCATTAATAGGTTCCACTAAACAACGATACTTACTCTTGCAGTATATAGCTCTGAAGGAATCCACTGCTAGAAGGGCGCCATGGGTGACTTTGTTTGATAATAATAAGTGAATTACCAATACAATTTACAAACTATCCAGGAAGATTTGAATCCATCACCCGGCGCTCCCCAAGACTATACTCTACTTATTATAATTAAGCCAACCAAAAAGTCACGCAACGAGGCCATAGAACGCATATTTTTTAATCTATCGATTATTTCTGATTGGGGCAGAGACAATCTTGTTACTTTCAACGCCTCCAAGACCCAATTTCTCCATTTGACTAGCCGTCACAGTTTTCCACAGACTATCAATTATTCTTCAACAATACACAAATCAATCCTTCATCTTCTCAATATTTTTGGTGTATCTTCTGACCTTTCATGGAAAGATCATATTACCACTCTTGCTAAGATAGCTTCCCAGAAGTTAGGTGTGCTCAACCGTCTCCATGGGTTCTTAACCCCCGCACAGCTTATTGCTCTGTATAGAGGCACAGTGCGCCCGTGTACAGTATTGAGTATTGTTCGCATGTGTGGGGAGGTTCCACCCATACCACTCCTCTCGAAAGAGTAGAATCAAAAGCTATTTGCCTCATCAACTCACTTCCTCTTACTAGTTCCCTACAATCTCTTTCTACACGCCGCAATGTTGCATCTCTTTCACTCTTCTATTGCTATTACAACAATCAGTGTTCTCCAGATCTCTCTCGTGCATGCCCCCTCCCTTGCGGCGAGTGCGAGGCACCCACCTTTTAATACAGTCCCACTCCTATTCTGTCCAGCTCTCCAACACAAGAATTAGCAAATGTTCTCAGTCTTTCTTCTACTCAACAAGTGAACTCTCTCCCTCACTCAATCTTTCCTTCATCCTATGACTTAGACTGCTTTAAACTTTGTGTGTTAAGGCATTGTGACCCCAACACCTTTTGAATTTGGCTCTCTGTCACTGTTTTGGCTTTGGGGTATATACTCATTACAGGCCTTTAGTCTTCTTCATACACAGATTTGTTTTTTTATATATATATATAAAAGTTTAAAGACTACTTCGTCCACAGAGAATATGGTTACAGTCTCCCATCCTAAATGGCGACTTTGCAGGCGACCTTGTCAAGGGCTGCCTCTGTTGTCACGTTCTTTATTTGAGATCGGACCGGAGTACCTGATCCCAAGTCTTTCTAGGTCTACCCCTATGCCCAGCTCCCCCCACATTCACAGTCTGGCATTTTTTCACCCGGTTCTGATCATCCATTTTCTCCACATGTCCAAGCCAACGAATTCGGCTCGTACGCATTACTTGACTTGACACTCCTAATGCCCAGACGCCTTCTTAATTCCTCACTCGATACCCCGTCCCTGAGGTTAATCCCGCAGCATTCTCTGCTCATTCCGTTCCATTTTATTGATATGAATAGGAGTTCAATTTTTTTTTTTTTTTTTTTTTTTTATCAACATGAAGAATTAACTCTCTGAGGATCATCACGCATTTTAAGTTTATTCTTGTTATGATTAGACGATTTTATTCAACTTAAGAAGAACTTGTGAGAACTAATTATTTAAAGAGTTAATTGCGACAGCATTAGCCCCTAACTCAAAAAGTGGTAGAGCGAATGGGCTGTAAAGTACCATAACCTATTCCCTAGCTGACTCTTCCCAAATGGTAGAAATATTATAGCTTGATTCCTTTAGTGTGTTTGGAGTTATAGAGGTTAGTGGTCAAGATTTTGGCCTAATTCAAATGAATAGACTATAGTATGTTGTTCTCTTATATTGGTGTGACAACTAACCACTTGTGAGTTTCAGGCTATAAGGAAGTTCGGTCTGTAAACATCAATTTTAAACACAAATACAGTAATTATGTAGGTTTCTGATGGATAAATAGCATGTCGAATTTGGTTTTATGTATATATAAATTTACTAAAACCGTATTATAGCCGGTTATTCTGCTAAATATCGATGTCTACAGCTCCAACTTCCTTATAGAATGAAACTTGCAAGAGGTCAATTAACCACTTGTGAGTTTCAAGCTATAAGGAAGCTGGAACTGTAAATATTGATATTTAGCAGAATTACCAGCTGAAATGCAGTGGTAGTACATTTTATAAACACATAAAACAAAATTCAACATACTTTTTATTGATCAGAAACCTACGTAAATTTTGCATTTCCATTTAAAATTTATATTTATGGCTCCAACTTCTTTATAGCCTGAAACTCACAAGTCAGTCTAATATTCATCAGATCAAATGGGTAGGATGTAGTGAGCGGGCGTACCGCCATCTTTGTTTACATTACGCGTAGTGGCGTCGGACCTTTCCCGTCTATTTTAACCTAACCTAGTATTCATGTAGTAATGACAGGGGGCAAATAGCAGAAAATATAGCGTCGAAATAGACTGGAACGTAAGTGCGACCGCGGCGATCGCCCTATGTAAACAATGACGACCGTACGCCCGAACTCTACATTCAACCCGATCATATTTCTTATAAAAATAATCCAAGTTACTTTTAATTTTGTAAATCACTTTTGTATAATTTAGGGGAATTTGTCAGGATTACATAACATTGTAAATATTTTGCATTTTACTGTGGGGGGTCACCGTTTTTGTTTTTATCTTTCTCTCCTTTTCTCTCTTTCCCTGGCTTGTATCCATTCTGCCCCATTCAGCCATCTGTTTTAAGACGTTTATCCTCATCCAGGTGTCAATTTCTTCTTGGCGAGCGATAGCAAGCCAGCATTGTATGGATAAATCCGGCTTCGCCGTAGACAATTTTCTATCGAAAAATTTACAAATTTAGCTTGCTGTCAAAACAAAAATATATACTGTATATGCGGTTTCGCTACCGCTCGTCAGGAAAGTATTGACATCTAGATGGGGGTAAACGTCTTAAAACAGTAGGCTGAATGGGGCCGAATGGATACCAAGCCTTAGAGAGAGGGAGAGAAAGAGAAAAAAAGCGAGGTGGGCCCCGTTGATGTTAACAACGGGGTGTTACTTAATACCTATAAAACCCTAAACATAAATATAATCTGTGTGTTTGTTCTTTAAATGTCCCCAGCGAGGATTTCATCACATGGTATGTTATTTTTTTTATTTTTTTTTTTTTTATTTTTTTTTATTTCTTCTAACTGGCCCCTTTGAGAATCATGGCGCATTTTGGCAGTTTCTTCTGGCTATCATTAGACGATTTTATGCAGTTTAGGAAGGATCTGTGGGAATGGAAAGGAGTAAAGACTATCTAATGATAATGGCGGACAGGTTGGGAGAGAGGTATCCTGGCCAGGATTCGAACCCACTCACCCCAGGTATATTTGGGAAAGTTGGGCACCGTAACCACTCGGCCATGAGGTGAGTGGGTTCGAATCCTGGTTGGTAAAGAATATCTCAATTGCCGACTTGCGAGTTTCGTTCTATAAGGAAGTTGGAGTTGTAGACAACGATATTGAACAGAATTTACAGGTACAATACGGTCGTAGTACATTTATAAATACATAAAACCCAATTCAACATGCCATTTATCCATCAGACACCTACATCATTCTTGCATTTCAGTTTAATATCGATGTACACGGCTCCAACTTCCTTATAGAACGAAACTCGCAAGTGGTCAATTAACCCTCTGCTTCCATATGTCCTTCCTGATCTGAATAAAATTGTCCGCTAATCATCAAAATAAACTGCCAGAACGATGTACAGTATTAGTTCTGTGTATCAGACCTTGTTATTCCATTACTAACTTAAGGGGGTGACCTGTCTTCTTTTCTCTCCTTTTCTCTCTTTCTCTGGCTTGTATCCATTCGGCCCCATTCAGCCAACTGTTTTAAGATGTTTATCCCCATCCAGGTGTACAAATTTTACTGGCGAGTGGTAGCGAGCCAGCATATTTTTTATTTTTGTTTGACAGCAGGCTAAAATTTTAAATTTTTCGATAGAAAAATTTCTCCGGCGAAGCCGGATTTCTTCATATAATGCTGGCTCGCTATCGCTCGCCAGGAAGAAATCGACACCTAGATGGGGATAAACGTCTTAAAATAGTTGGCTGAATGGGGCCGAATGGATACAAGCCAGAGAAAGCGAGAAAAGGACAGAAATAACAGCCAGCAGGTCACCCCCCCTGGTTCTGGTTCCTCTTCTCCCTCATGTTTAGCCCCGTTAGTTTTCAGATTTTATGACGTTCATCTCACTAGTTTGGCGATTTTAAGGCCTTGCACCCCTTTTCTTTGTCAATATCTAGACTCTTTGTATCATTTAGGTGTCAATTTTTTCATGGCGAGCGATGGCGAGCCTGTAATTTAAGAGGAACCAGCCTTTGGCCGGTTCTCAAAACATCTCAAAACAAATAGGACTAAACATGAGAGAGAAAAAGCAACTACCTTCCCCTTATGTGGAGATTGTTATATATATATATATTTATATATATATATATATATATATATATATATATATATATATATATATATATATATATATATATATATACCGTATATATACATATATATATAAATACTGTATATATATATATATATAATATAGATATAGAGATAGATATATATATATTATATATATATTTTTTTTTTTTTTTTTACTAGATTTACTATATTTATTAGTTTCCTACCTAGACCTCCATCAAGCTTAACAAAAATACCCCCAAGGACCCCCTTTGAAATACCCCCAAGGACTCCCTTTGAAATAAATGTGTACATTTTTTGGTAGAAAAATTAGCTGGTCAAAGGGCGGGTCCTTCTAAATTACAGGCTCGCTATCGAGCCAATCGCCAAAGTAATGGGGCGAGCATTTTAAAATCACAAAACTAATGGGGCTAAACATGACGGAGAATGGGATCCAAAATTAAATATATAAAATTCCCCTTAAGGTATGTCAACATAATTTATGCTATATTATTCTGCTTATTATGGGGGCGGTTCGTTCGTGGCCATCCCTTCGGGGATCACGGTGTCGGGCAATAGATAGATAGATAGATTCTGCTTTGCATGTAAAACTATTATATGTGTGTATGTTTAACTTAATTAAATCATTATTAATATCTGAAATGTTCTTTCCTCTCACTAAAATATTACGCTTGCCTTAATGCAGTTGGGTCTGAGTACACGATTAGATTGATATCCAAAATTCGAAAATGGATATTAATCGTGATCGTGTACTCAACTTTCAACTGTGTTGGTGGTGTTATGGTTTAGGTGCTTATGTTCTGGATGTGGTGTCCCGAGTTGGAATCCCGGGAGGACCATATGCTTTCATTAGTTTATTCCAGTACATTGGGGTTTGTAATTGATGATTAACGTTAACCCTTTCAAGCTCCAATACGCGTTTCTGTTCTGTTTTCTGGCTACTATTAGACGATTTTATTCAGATTAGTAACGGTATACGGAAGTCAAAGGGTTGATTAAGATAGTATTTACCCTTTTAATACCCACTGATCCTTCCTAAGCTGCATAAAATCATCTAACGATAGCCAAAATAAACTACTAAAATGCGTCAGAGCTTCAAGGGGTTAAGAACGGGGTGTTACTTATATACAATTATCTCTGCACAGTATTAGAATTTGCACTATTAACCCCTTGTGGATTATGATACATGTTGACAGTTTATTCTGGCTATTATTATTATTATTCCGGGTGGATGGGACTCGTTAGTCTTGGTTGGTAACCTGTCTAGGGGAGTAAACCTGATACAAATCCGTACTGCTTACCTAAGGGTAAGGCAGGTTAGTGGATGGATTAGCCAAACACCACTGTAGAAAAATAGTGCTAACAAGATACACAGAGGGCCTCGGAGTCGGACGGATCCTAAATTGAGTGGTCAATCCTGTAAGTCCTTCACTAAACTGGCTCGGGTTGTCCCTCTCACAGGGAATAGGTCCGCTTGGGGGCATTCTGTGTATGGCCACCCTCGTAAGGGGAGTAAGGCGTCCGGCAATAGATAGATAGATAGATAGAAGCTCCTAAAATCAACAATCTGTGTTGGCTTGCTATCACTCGAAAAAAAAAAAAATTATAATAACATAATTATGCTATCCTTAATTAAAAAAAAGGTAATTATAAAAATGAAAAATTAATTCTATTATATTCTATATAGGCTACTGAGGCCCAATCCCCTTTTTTTTTTAAATTGACAATGATAATAACGACTTAACTATTTCAGTTGCGGCTGGCGGCACTAAACGAGCCATACACGGGAGACATGCATGGCGTGCGGGGCGCGGACTACGCCTGCTACCGCCAAGCTAGGAAGGCCGGACTGAAGGGCACGTTTAGGGCCCTCCTCACCTCCAGGGTACAGAACTTGGACTCCATCGTTAGATACTCCGACCGAGAACTGCCTGTGGTCAATCTTAAGGTAAATAAATACTACTACAGTACTACTACTACTACTACTACTACTACTACTACTACTACTACTACTACTACTACTACTACTACTACTACTACTACTACTACTAGTACAATACTACTATGACTTTTTACTACATACAGTACTACGTATACTACCATAGCTTACTCTGACTGTTCCTTTTACTTATATATTTTCTAGATCTCAAGTGACGGCGTCTCTTCCGTGGATTGACCTCTCTACTGCCAACCTAGAGGTTGGCAGATTGGGAGCCAAAGTGTCACATTTATCCTTTGCCCCTCAACTTTCCCTTCATAATTACTGAGGGGCACAGGGCCTTGGGTGGGGCTTTGGTTTCCCGGGTGTTTCCGCGCCCTCCTCAGCTCCCCGCCTTGGAGTGGCTTCGGTCACCTGGGCTTTATTAGTGGTAAGCAGGGAGGGTTTTGTGGGGCCGCTCGGTTATGGCCTTGGCCTTGTTCAGGACCTTGGGGCTGCTCGGCCAGACAGCCTGGGGAACAGCAAAAAATAAAATAAATAAATAATACTACTACTACTACTACTACTATTTCTACTACCTTTGATTACCTTTGAAGAATTCCGTCCGGGAGCGACGCAGCTAAGGTGGACCTCCGCATGTTCCAGGTAGCGCTCCTCTCCTCATCTCTGGGTATTGGACTCTTGTTGGGAGACTGTTGTTGGGGCCTGGGTAGCCTGGTGTTGGTGGCTGGTCTGGGACTCGAACCAGCCACTTGTCTAGTTTGTGTTTGAAGGTGTCAACGGTCGAAGGCCTTCGATATGTCTAGTGCAATAGAAAAGGTCCCGAAAGGAGGATGACCAAGAGTTAGTAAGATGTGAAAGAAGATCACCAGTAGAGCGACCCTTGAAGCCATACTGGCAATCTGAGCGTAGATTATGAGAAGAGAAATGCTTTAAGAAATTTGGAAGCAAGAATAGTTTAAAAAACTTTAGAGATACAAGAGATGAGAGCAATTGGACGATAGTTGGAGGGTTGAGAGCGGTCACCCTTCTTTGGGACAGGTTGAATGAGAGCAAACTTCCACCAAAAAGGGAAGACGTTAGAGGAGAGACAAAGACGAAAGAGTTTGCATAGGCAGGGAGTCAGCACAGTACACAGCACTACTAATACTAGTGTATTGCTATAAGTGCCAGTGGCGGATTTAGGGGAGGGTCCGAGTAGGCCATGGCCTAGGGCCCCACATCTTGGAATTGAAAACCAAAAAATTATAAATTTATTCACAGTTAGTCTGTTATTAATTTGTGTTGGTGATTACACCATTCCCAGTACTGGTATTTTGACATAGAACATAAAACACAATTGGTATTATAATGATTGCGTTTTATTTATTATAAAACCGTAAAACGTGTAATCCGTTTACCTGGTAGAAGAAAACTTTTAATTATCACTGGTAATTACGCTGGTAATCTTCTATGACGACAAAGTTTTTTCAAATATTTAAATGTATTTCCCCTTACAGTTTCTGACATTGTATATTTATGTCAATTTATCATATTATGATAATCAATAGGTTTTTAAGCATTAATGTTTATATATCATAACATATTCATGTTATAAATTATTAAATTCAAAAGTTCACATAGTCTGGAATATTACTTGTGTGGGGTAAACAGACTGAGCAGCTGGGCTGAGAAGGTAGGATTCCAATGCTTTGTTAAGTTTATAGTATTGATTACAGGTTTCCCTCAAATTACGATTGGGTTACGTTCCTGAAAACCCGATCTTAAATAGAAAACCATATAGCGAACCCTAAATTTAATGAGGTAAATAGGGATGCATTCTGGGACCAGCCAAAACCCAAACCCAAACCCCTAAAAACCTATAATAATATCGTAAATCAGGGCATCGGATAGTGAGGGAGACCTGTATTGAGAATCCAGGACTCTTTTGTCAATTTCTCTCGCCGATCCTCACTTATAGATACCCGTGATTAACTGGTTACGTTACTGCTGCCTAACTTGCCTTGCAATTTTGCTAAACCAATAGCTTATGGAAAGTAGGCGCTGCTATAGACTACATCTACATCTAATTTGGGGGGAATGGAAGCTACAAAGAGTCCAGAACTAGAAATGTTCCAAATAATTCACAGGCATGACATGCTGGAAACATTTGCCAATGTTGAAATTGCTTTATGTCTGTGTCTTTGCATAGTTTGTCACAAATTGCACAGAGGAGCGATCATTCTCAAAGCTGAAACTTGTAAAGAACTATCTTAGAAATACAATGGGACAGGAGCGTTTGTCCTCACTCACCCTTTTGAGTATAGAGTATGATACATGAAGGCAGCTTGATTAACATTTTCACATAAACATATAAACAATATTACTTTGAGACAATAGGGGACTGATGCCATCTGGCATATATGTCCCCTGACAATTTGTTATTGTAGTATAATTGGTCAGTAACAAAAGGACTAGTGAAAGAGAAACTAAACCACTTTCCAGCAGCAACACACCAAGGTCACATGCCGCAATCACAACAACAGACTCTATTCCTTAAAACAAACGACAAGCAAACACTCATTGGTCGCTTCTCTCGTGTAAGCCACGGTAGCCACCTAGGCCCCCATCAAGACGACCGACGTGTCATCCAACTTGGGAGACAATTCCCCACAGACCCTGACTATGCACCCTTCTTCCTCGTCAGAGGTCCTTTTATACTTGTACTGTACAGCGCTTATCCCCATATCGTACTGTACCCAGTAACCACAGATTTTACATTGACATGACTTCACCCTATATACTACGCTGCAGATGGGTGTGCACCACTTCTTTCATATATCCTCGTCCTACTACTCTATGCATGACTTTAGTTTTATACATATTTACTAACTCATAATCCTTTATTTGCCATGCCCTTCGTTCACCTACTGAATTTGGCCTCAGCATACATACAGTACATACATACAAGTTAAAGACCGTTTGTCCACAGAGACTGTGGTTACAGTCTCACGTCGTAAATGTCAGCTTTCCAGGCGGCCCTGTCAAGGGCAGCCTCTGTTGTCAAGTTCTTTATTTTGAGATCGGACCGGAGTACCCGAGCCCACGTTATTCTAGGTCCACCCCTACGCGCAGCTCCCCCCAAGTTCACAGTCCGGCATTTCTTCACCCAGCTCTGATCATCCATTCTCTCCACATGTTCAAACCAACCAAGTCTGCTCGTGCGCATCACTTCACTGATACTCCTAATGCCCAGACGCCTTCTCAATTCCTCGCTCGATACCCTGTCCCTAAGATTGACCCCACACATCCATCTCACCATTCTCTTCTCATTCCGTTCCATTCTATTGACATCCTCCGCTTTAACCCCTCTTCCCCGGGCTCGCCTTCTAAAGGACAGCACTGAGAGCCCGGGGGATATGGCCGAAAAATGTTGTAATTGGCTAGCCCTATGTATGTCATTTTAACTGCTAGAGAATTCACATACATCTCAAACCTAGCCCTGTTTCGTATCTGTAGACTGGCGTTGAGTAGAGCTCTCTAGGTCAACTGGTTCAGTTCAGTTGTGATGACGATTTCCGTGGAGAGAGTTTCGATGCGATGTTAGCAATATCAGACAATAACAAAGACTTGTTCTTGTTCTCCAAAACAATAACAACAAAAGTCGAACTTCTCCTTCTTGTTTTCGAAGGTGCGCGTTGCTCCGACCGGCTTGTTTACATACGGTTCGACGCACGGCTTTCAAACCACGCTTAATAGGCTTTCAAGCTTACGGATTTTAAAATGACACCCGGGCTCCTTCCCATCTGCCGCGGTGTCATTTTAAAATGACAACCGGGCAGGAGGGGTTAACTGGCCACGTCTCCGAGGCATAGGTCATCGCGCTCCTAACACAAGAGGTATGCACCTTCCCTTTAAGGTGGGGTGGGAGCCCTCTCATGTTCAGGAGTGGCAACTTTCCCCAGCCACTTCTGACTCTAGCAATGGAGCTAGCTTCAGCACCACCTCCGGCGGAAACCGTATCGCCCAGGTAGCAGAACTTATTCACACAATCCAGCGTTACACTGTCGAAATCAACACTGACAGGCGGGTCATTTAATACAAGATCTCCCTTGCACACTGCACATTCAAAGTCTATGATTCTTGTCAAAGGCTCTCTATCTCCACTACATCTCTTGTGTACCCAGTCACTACAGACGCAACATTGAATTGAATTACTTCCCACCCCATTCCCACATACTGCGCATGGATAGTCGCCGTTTCTTTCCATAGCTCCACGCCCTACTCCACTAATCATGACCTTTGTTTTATCTATGTTAACTCTTAGACCCATATTTGCCCTACCTTCCCTCCATCTTTTGAACTTCGCCTCTGCTTCCTGCGCACTATCTGCGATAACAACTAGATCATCTCCATATAACATCTCCCATGGAAGTCCTGTCCTACATTCCCTTGACAGAGCCTCCAGGACTAAAACAAACAGTAATGGGCTCAGAACTAAACCTTGGTAAACTCCAACTTTCACTGGGAACTCTTCACTCAGGCCCCCGTTTACTCTAACTGCTGCCCGTGACCCCTGCGGTTTTCTTTGCCCTGTAGACCTCTCTTCTAGCATTACGTTTGGCGGACAGGTATTCTTCCTTGCTGCCACCTTCCTTCCATACTTTAAAACATCTCTTCTTCTCTCTGACTGCAGCTTTGACATCGTTTTCCACCACCAGGAGAACCTATGTCTGGGTGGCCCCTTTGTTTTGCCACAGACTTTGCCTGTGGTATCAAGGAGGCTGCGCTCTATAAAGTTCTATTTGCTATCAACATCTGGCCTAACACCCATTCTCCTTTCGATATCCATCATTTCGTTGTGGAATCTGTCTCTGTACTCCCCTTTTTCCAACAACCATACTTTCCTTTTTGGCAAATGAACTTTCTTTCTAACAGGAACTCTACCTAGGCACATGTCACATACTAGGAGCTTGTGTTGAGGGATGCATTCTTCACCTGGTATGATCTTAGCGTCTCTAACCCATTTCCTGTCAGATTTGCTGATAAGGAAGTAGTCTATCTGGCTACTGGAGCCACCTGCAAACTGTGCATTATATGCAGGTAGGACTAGGTCAATTGCATATAGATGTGTATTATACTTTTAGTTGAAACTATATACTGTATTACATATATATAAAAGCTTATGCCATGTTATTCTCTTTCTGATTTAGGGCGAGGTTCTCTTCAATTCCTGGGGCGAGGCTTTCTCAGGTTCTGGTGCTTCCTTTGCTCAAAAGCCAAGGGTATTCAGCTTTGATGGAAAAGAAGTGCTAAGTGACTCCACATGGTAAGAATTTAAATAATGAGAGATATTTAATATTCAAAATTGTTGATGTATGTATTACCTGTGTGTATGTATGTATGTATATGCATTACCTGTACTTGTTTGTATTTCTGGTCTATAAACTCATATTGTGTTTAGTATGGACAACTAAATTAAATGTATAATCTAATGTAAGATTATTGTCATAAGATATTATTTTCATTGTGGACATACTTTATAATTTAATCTGGATAACATCAGACCGCTTGCAAAGGACCTTTTAAAGAGAGAGGGTTAAGTGGCTTGTGAAATACTGTACTGTAATAAACAAAAACAAAATGATGTGTGTGTAGTTACAGAATTATATAGTATTTCATAATAATGATGATAAAGAACTACTGGGATTATGTTTCATAGACATAGAAACTTTGATTCTTTATGATATAATGATCAATATCAATGTTGCATAAGATTTGTTCTGACATTCCATGTTGTATTACAGGCCTCAGAAATATGTGTGGCACGGCTCAGACATGAGCGGTGAGCGGACACTGTCAGCGTACTGTGACGCCTGGAACAGTGACGCTAGGGAGGCCGTGGGCTTGGCATCAAACTTACTCAAGAAACATATGCTGGGCCAGGAGTTCATGAGCTGCGGAAACTCATTCGCGGTGCTGTGTATAGAAGCCACCAGTCAGTCTCGCTCTCGAAGGCGGCGCCATGCTGGGTCCCGGGAGCCAGAACTCGCCAAAGAACCAGAGTTGACCAGCCAACAATACCACCTCCTCCTTCAGGCTATATACACTCCAAAATATGACTAATGCATTATAGCTATGTAAATTATTGTTCAGTTCCAGTACACCTACCTTGTGTAACTTCAATTATCAATTAAATACAGCCAAAGTCTTTAACATAGAGAATATGTTCCCTTTCCTCTTCTCAAATGTTCACAAGCTTTAAACATGTATGTATTCAACCCGTATGTATTATAATAGAAAAATTAAGTGGTTATCGTTGAAAGGGGTAATGATGCCAGAAAGTATCACGTTCGGACTGTATTACCCACATTGCTTTTCAACCAGACATCATGTCTTGCTTCTTATATAGTTTTGACAAATTTGGTAAAAGGGGAAGGGGTCTCCTCTGTTTGGACTGCCGGCAATACACTTCCTTCTGTAAACTCACACTATGGCAATTACTTAATGGTTCTGTGTATTGAAGCAAACGACCAGCCTTAACATTGATGAGAAAGGCATGCCAGCTCCATTCAAGACCACATCAAATTTGTGTACACTCCACAACGTGACTAATTCATTGCTGTATAATATCTACTTCAAATATTCCAGTTTTAATGGTCGTACTGTATATACTCCGCAGCATTACATAAACATTATTTCTTGTGTGGATTATTCCCAGTTCTAGTACAGTATACAAATGTTCTTCTACCTTAACCCCTTCAGGATTATGATGCGCTTCAACAGTTAATGCTGGCTATCGTTAGAGGATATTGCTCAATTTTGGAGGGCACTCTAGGAATCAAAGGGGTAAAGGGAGTCTCAATTACCGACTTGCGAGTTTCATTCTATAAGGGAGTTGGAGTTGTCGACAAACGTGACAATGATGTTTAACAGAATTTACAGCTAAAATACGGGCGTAGTGCATTTATAACGACATATAACCCATTTCAACATATCATTTATCCATCAGAAACGTACATTATTATTGCATTTTTGTTTAATTATGATGTTCACGGCTCCAACTTCCTTATAGCCTGAAACTCGCAAGTGGTCAATTAACCCTCTGACTTACCAAACACTTTCCTAAACTGAATAAAATCCTCCAATACTTGCCAGAATAAAAGTAAAGAATGTGTGATAATATCCTGAAGGGTTTTCTATACTCCCGTTTCTTTTCAGCTGACGGTAAATTGAATTCCCTAGCAGCAAATTTCTCGATACCTAGTGGAAAAATATCACACTATTATGTCTCTGCATCATATTAAGACCAAGTTGATATAATTAGCACCATAATTCCACAACAAAATCTTCAAAATAACTGTGAAATCTTGATGGGAACTTTGCAATTTATCAGTTGAAAAGAAACAGGGTATAGGCAGTGTTGCCAATTTAGCTACTTTCCCGCTAGATCTAGAGGTATTTACTTCGATCTAGAGGCTATTTTTAACATCTAGCAGCATTAATTCCAGCTATATTCTGGAGATTGAGCCATTTTAGAGTGATTTTGTAGAGATTGTGGCATTATTCTAGCGATTTTCGGTTTTTATTTCCTAGCTAGCGGTCTTGATTTGGCAACCCTGTATAATAAGTTCATCTATATATGCATTGGTGTTGCTCATGGTATCCCACAGGGGCATTTGTACAGGGGCGCTAATAAGTCATGTCTCGGCTGTCATTACGTTTGACTCGCTCTGTGCTGTATTAATGTCTGTCAGATGCTGAATAGGGTGGATAAGTGTAGCAACATGTTTGCATATCTCGCTCGGAACGAATAAATTAAGTTTTAGATATTCTGATACCAATTATTGATCAAATCATACTTGGTGCCGAGACATCACTTATTAGGCCGACTGTACAGTCGAGGTTAATAAGTGTCATCAGATATTTCACAAAGTTTGGGACACTGACTAATACTCTGAGGGATAAACACTTTTCCCAGTAACTATAAAGATACCAATAACACTTTGAGCAAAAACCATTGGAATCTATGACAACACTTAATACCCCCGATCGTACACAATTGAATGTTATCAAAATCTAGAGACTACCAAGTAATCTTTACAGGGTGTCAAACCGGAGCAATTGTGTTAAAGACTTGAATGATTCATATTATCACCAACCCACCTATTTACTTACAAAGAAACCTAACTAATGAAATCAGTGAAACTAATGAATACATGTGGCACTCCAAGAATTCGAACCGAGGATATACTCACACCGAAATTCAGTGCACTAACCGTTACGCTATACAGACAGTTGAGTATGAGGAGGAATACAAGAAAACTAACATGAAATAGCGTTGTTTTGGCCATTTATCACCTCCAAAATCCTAATTTGAACTATCTATCTATCTGTCTATATACAAGACACGTACGGTGTACGGTCGGTTGGGCCGCAGCGTACTTGTTATTTGTCCCCGTGCTGGCAATATATATGATGATTATAATAAGTCATGGGGGTTACTGTATCCCATGGCAGTCAAAATAGACGAGAATGTGATTGCCAGCATATGAGTATTGTAAACACTACATGGGCGGCGGCCCAACTGCCATGGGACCGGCACATACCCCATCTTATTTTATGTATTTATTTATTAATTTTATTTATTTATTTGTTGGTTTTAACTATAAACCATAATTTGATGTTTACATATACAATAATGAAGACTTTAATAATTGGTCCGGGCTTTGGTTTGACACCCTGGATCTATAAATGTGGAATGATATAGAAACACAGCCATGGTGTCCATCAACTCTTCCATTAGCATAGTAGTTCACAAGGGATTAAGGTGGTGTCACTCCACTGCTTTTTCAGGCAATTTTTGATGAGCAAGTTTTTTCTTACATCTTTTTGGTGTTCTAGCATTGGAATCAATTAGACGGAATATATATTTATAGTTATAGTGATTTCTTGTTACTGCCTTATTGTAGCATGCTTTATTTTTATTTTATTTTTCTATGTGAGTAAGGGAGACAAAAGGCAGAACTGCCTGTAGCGAGTGCCTCCCCCATAGTTGAAAGAGTGACAGGGCCAAAATCAAGGGACGTTCGAGCCAAAATGCCTGGACACGCGGAGTTTGAAGCAATTTAAGTCATAGGAAGAGGGAAAGACTGATTCTGGGAGAAAGTTCCAGAGCTCAGCTGTTGAATAGAAGAAAGACAAAGTAACGTTTCAATCTTGGGTTGGAGAGTTGCACAGAGTAGGGGTGGGATTGTGTTGTAAGACGGGTACCACGTGCCCTACGTAGAGGAGGTGGTATATACTGAGAGAGTTTTGAGGAGCACTGATTATTGTAGTAGCGATAGAATAGCGAGAGATGCAACATTGCGGCGAAAAGAGAGAGATTGCAGAGAGTTGGTGAGTGGACGGGAATTAATGATGCGAAAGGCCTTCCTTTCTACTTTGTCTAGGAGAGCGGTGTGAGAGGATCCTCCCCACACATGTGAACAATACTCAATACAAGGATGCACTGTGCCCCTGACCCCTGTAGCCTACAGAGCAAGAAGCTGTACAGGGATAAAGAACCCCTTGAGGCAATTGAGCACACCCAGCTTCTGGGCGGCTGCCTTAGCAAGACTGGTAATATCTCCAAGTGAGAGCAGAAGAAAAAGAGACACCGAGAATATTGAGAGAAGATGAAGGATTGCTTTTTGTATTATTGAAGTGTAAGGGATAGTCCTCTGGAGGTTCCGGACGGGTAGTAAGAAGGAGAAATTGGGTCTTGGAAGCATTAAATACAACGTTTTTCTCAACCCCAATTGGGAATAGTAGTTAGATCAGAAGATAAGTGTTGTATGGCTTCATTAAGTTTGTTTTGCTTAAGGCTACTGTGGTGCGGATTCACCAGGTGCAAGTGCTTCAGAGGGACTTTGTCTAGTCTTGCTGAGACACTGTTAGTGCTATACCAACATCAGCCACTGTGATGACCTGATGGGGCTGTGTTGTGGCAAGTCTTTAGTGTATTGTACAGTACTACAGTAAAGAAACTAAAAACAAGCTCTCTGTGGATGAAGCGGTCATGAAACTTGTATGTATGTACATAGGTTCGACTTTTTAAGAGACTGAACTAATATATAACTTTAATTTAGGAGATCTATCTATCTTTATACTCTTGACACATACCCCATTTTTTTGTTTTTGTATTATTATTATTATTATTATTTATTTTTGTTTTTAATTATGGGGGGTGACCGACTCAAGACAGAGCCATTTAGGAGATGCTAGACCACAATTGCCTGGAAATGCTCTGGTGTGCCACCGGCTTTAGGTATATAAGGTCTGTCGTCATAGCAACACATGCTCTACAGTATAGTGTATTTTTCCTAGCAAGCGAAAAATTGAAAAAAAAAATCGGTAAAATTATCAAAAGTTGTGAACCAAACACTTCAAGGATTCACCTCTTTTGTTTTCTTTAATTATGAGCAACATTACTTGAGGGGGTTTTAGTTTGCTCCCTAGACCTCTACTAAGCTTAGAAAAATACCCCCAAGACCCCTTTCGAGATAAATTTGTACAATTTTTGGTAGAAAAATTTACCGGCCGATGGCCGGTTCCTCCTAAGTTACAGGCTCACTTTTGCTCGCCAGGAAACCAACAACACCTAAATGGTACAAAAGGTCTTACTATTGGCAAAGGAAGGGGGCAAAAGGTCTTAAAATCGCCAAATTAATGGGGCGAAGGTCTTAAAATATCGAAACTAATGGGGCTAAGCATGAGGGAGAAGGGGGACCAGAAAAACTAAAACCTCCCCTTAAAGCCACTGCAATAATAATAATAATGTCATTCCTATTAAGGGGGGTACCCGGCTTTTTTTATTTTTTCTCCTTTTCTCTTTCTCTGGCTTGTATCCATTCGGCCCCATTCAGCCAACTGTTTTAAGACGTTTATCCCCATCCAGGTGTTGATTTCTTCCTGGCGAGCGATAGCGAGCCAGCATTGTATGGAGAAATCTGGCTTCGCCGGAGAAATTTTTCTATCGAAAAATGTACAAATTTAGCTTGCTGTAAAAACAAAAATATATATATGTTGGCTCACTACCGCTGGCCAGGAAAATATTGACACCTGGATGGGGGTAAACGTATTAAAACAGTAAGCTGCATGGGGCCGAATGGATACAAGCCAAAGAGAGGGAGAGAAAGATAAAACAAGCAAGGTGGGCCCCCTACAGATATCCTCTCATGGTGCTTAGTCTTGTGTGTAATAGTAATAATATAAGTCATGACAAGCGAGCGACCTTGGCAGTAACCCTCATTTTAGCGGCCACGTCTTTTTAACCCCTTCTGTACCGGTGATGTACGGTCGCGCTAATAAGTCCTGTCCCAGCTGTCATTACGTTTGGCTTGCTCTGTGCTGTATTAATGTCTGTCGGATGTTGAATAGGGTGGGTAAGTGTAAGAACATGTTTGTATATTTCACTCGATATGAAGAAATTAAACTTCGATATTGCTGATACCAATTATTGATCAAAACATACTTAGTGCCGAGACATGACTTATTAGCGCGACTGTACAGTACTTTTCATTATATTCTGGCAACTAGTAGACGATTTTGTACACCTTAGGAAAGACGTCTACTCTTTAAAAGGCTACAGACTATCTCAATTAATCTTTATATCCTTCCTAAGTTTCATAAAATCATCAAAATGTAGCTATTCAAATTTAAAACTTGCAAACTAAACAAACCAAAATTTGGACTAAGACAATATGAAGGCAAAATAACTAATCAAAATCGCTGTGGAAACAATAGAATAAATAAGAGGTCACCGGTACAGTATGGGTTAACTGTATTCTGGCTACCATTAGACGCTTTTCCTCAGTTTACAAAGGGCCTCCAGCAATTAACAGGCTTCGATCTGTCTCGTCTAACCCTTTTGACTACCACAGATCCTTCTTAAACTAGACAAAACCGTGTAAATATAGCGAGAATAAGATTAAAAGGACGTCGCCGGTACAGAAGGGGTTAATGGTTCAGATTGCATTACTCTTCATGTAACTTACCTCAGATGTGCATTTATATGAAATTTATACAGTATATATATATATATATATACTGTATACTGTATATATATATAATATAACTCCAGAATATATATTATATATTCTGGTGTACATTATTTCACCCTTCTCCGGCCCGTATTCCTAGACACACCCCATCATTGTCCTAGGTATACTATAGGTAGCGCCAACCAACTTGACAATTATCTCGACCCCTGACCTCTTCGTAACTCAAAAGGACCTTGAGCAAACTGGCTGTAAATTTCCATAACTATTTCCTGGTGGACTCTTCCCAAATGATAGCAACGTCAGCCCGATTGCTTTCATTCATTTTGAGTTATAAGAATTTAAGGGGTCCATAATATTGTCAAGTTCGTTGGCGCTACCCACAGCTACGATAGGTTTACCGTGTTCCTAGCTGGTCAGTACAAGTCTCCCTCGATATACGATTGGGTTACGTTCCTGAAAACCCGATCTTGAATAGAAAAACCATATAGCGAACCCTAAAATTAATGAGGTAAATGGGGATGCGTTCTGGGACCAGCCCAAACCCAAACCCAAACCCCTAAAAACCTATAATAATATCGTCAATCGTGGCATCGGATAGTGACGGAGACCTGTATAAGAACCTATACCCTGTTCCAAGTAGGTAGTCCAGACGTCGTGAAGCCTAACATCTATAACTCAAAAAGGGCTACAACAAAAGTGTCCCCCTTAAGGTTGAAAGAGTGACAGAGAGCCACAATCAAGGTACAGTGTACATTAAAGGTAGTTTAGGTGTGTGGAAAGATGTGTGGTGGTGTGCTTGTAAAGTGTAGTGAAATGCATAGGAGGAGGAGGAGGTGTTTGTGAGAGTTAGCTGGATTACTCTTGTGTGGTTGGTCTAGGAATAGGGGCCTCAAACTAAGACATTTGTTCACTGCACCACATCCAAACCCACCGAATTTTATACTAGATTTTGTTTTATTCAGGAAAAATAAGAAGTAGGTTATAGCATGTGTTTGAGAATGGAGTGTAAGTGAACATTATATACAGTAGATCTTTGTGGTTTGCTACGTAGACATTTTTCATTAAATGGCTTGTTTGCTGGGAGTATAGCGATGTAATTTTATGTTATTTATTAATAGCTTAGGTGCTATAAGTACTGCTGCTGTTGATATAAGTTTGTGAGCTCTTACGACTGTCCTGTGTTTTGTTGTTGTTGCTGTTCCCCAGGCTGCCTGGCCGAACAGCCCAAAGGCCCCGAGCAAGGCCAAGGCCATAACCGAGCGCCCCCACAGAACCCTCCCTGCCTACCACAATAAAGCCTGGGTGACCGAAGCTGCTCACAGGCGAGGAGCCGAGGAGGGCGCGGAATCGCCCGGGATACCAAAGCCCCACCCAAGGCCCTGTGCTCCTCAGCAGTTATGAAGGGAAAGCTGAGGGGCAAAGGAAAAATGTGACGCTTTGGCTCCCAGTCTGCCAACCTCGAGGTTGGCAGTAGGGAGGTTAATCCACGGAAAAGACGCCGCCACTTGAGATCTAGGAATTATATAAGTAAAAGGAACAGTTAGAGTAAGCTATGGGTATGGCAGAGAACGCTGAACTCTCACTCTGATAGACCAGCCCATCACCACTGTCCTGTGTAAATATATCCAATAGGTCTCAAGTGTAAGTCTATAAAATTATGCATTAATAAACACATATAATTTAAGTCAGTCAGTCAGTAGCCAGCCAACCCTTACTCCCACAAGAGGTAGGGAGGATCAGCAAGACACGCTAGGAAAAAAAAAAAAAAAACATTAATAGTTTAATAAATATGAAATTACTTAACCTGTACAATCCCAGCAATGGCTGCCAGCCGTCAGTAGATAAATCACTCCCCCAGTCCCAGCGACGGCTACAAGCCGTCAGTAATATACGCTCCTTGTAACTGCCAGTATCAGGCATTGGCTGGTACCATGACTTGTAAATACTGTTCTAAGGAATTGGCAACACTTCTTAGGTTGGCTGGAAGCTTCCACAGTCTGTCTGGGTCAGTGTTTCATCAACTTTTGAGGTGGGAGGTTGTTATATGTTGCCTCTGAAGCTATTTTGGCCTCATTGCTTGGTACTGGGGGTTACATTATTTTATGGTAGTACTCTATGGTGCAGCAGGGGTTAAATACATCAATTCCAATGTATTTTTTGTAACAAGATAATAGTAATAGGCCACAAACTTCTGTCAACCGCTGTACATTGTATTTTGTATGAGGTATATATTATGACTTAGAAGTTTTGTATGTATGACAGCAAGTTATGTGTAGCGTTGATAGAGGTATTATAACTGACCGCATTTAGTATTATAATTTTGGCTAGCTGGTATTGACCCCCTTTGAGGATTATGATGCAATTTGACAGTTTATTCTGGCTATCATAATATCATTAGACAATTTTCTACAACTTCGGAAGGATCTGTGGTCACCAAAATGGGTACTGTCCCAGGTACCCCTCCAAATTTCATATAACCTTCTTCTATCTATATATTGCCGGACGCCGTGATCCCCGAAGAGGTGGCCATGAACGACACGGCCCCATGCACCTCTGTCCCCAGTCAGTCGACGCCCCTCCTCCCATCCAGCACTGCCTTCACTCTTATACCCTTCTTAATCTGAATAAAATCTTTTATCAATAGCCAGAATGAACTGTCAAAATGCATCATAATATTTAAGGGGTTAATTTTACTGCTAATATAATATAAAGGCAGTTCCACTCATTAGACACGCTCACAGAAGACAAATTTAGGATATTTGTTGTCCGTTTTGTTTGATTGAAGGGTAGATGTTGGTGATTAATGGATAGATGTGGGCTTCCATGGCTCATCAGTGTCTATTAACCTCTTCTGTACCATCGACATCCTTTTTGTATTATTCTGGTGACTACTAATCAATTTTATTCAGTTTAGGAAGGATCTCTAGCAATTATAAGGCTTTCGAACTACTATATCTCCATCAACCCTTTTAACTACCACAGATCCTCCCTAAGCTACTTTAAATTGTCAAGATATAGTTAGAATAAAGTATAATAGACGTCGCTGGTACAAAAAGTGTTAGACATATATATGCATTTGTAAAGGCTCGATAAACACCTGCAACTCACTTCAAGCCATTAACCCTTTCACGCACATATGACGCAGAGGTTGCCAGATTAGCAATAAGAAATAGAGTTCTCTCACTCTTATAATTACCTCTCCAAAATTAGTGTTCTGCCCACAGCTAACTCAAAGACAACTGCAGAGGTTGACGTAACTAAACTAAAGGTTTCTAAATACCCCTGATGGTAACAAAGGCTTTAAAGTATCCCTAATAGGCTCAAAATTGCATCATATGTTGGAGAGGGTTAACACGTGACATGAACACAATAAATGCATCTGTGAATGCGCCTAATGACATTGATTACAATGAGTGGAACTGCGGTGCATTTTCTCACACAAGAGTTTGTATGTGTACTGTTCCAAAGACCCAATACTCAGATGTTCAGCAAGCCTCCAAATGTTAGGTTGTCGTCTCTGCTTTCACTCTCAACCACAGAACATTTATATATACAGGTACATATATATTTTTTTTTATTATATATATACTGTATACCGGTATATATAAATATATATATTTTTTTTTTTTTTTTTTTTTTTTTTTTAAATCTAGACCTGCATTAAACTTTAACAGATACCCCCAAGACTCCCTTTCAAGATAAATTTGTGCCCCGGCCAATGACCGATTCCTCCTAAATTGCAGGCTTGCTATCACTTGCCAGGACAAAATATCAACATCTAAATGGCACGAAAGGTCTTAAAATTGACTCAGAATTTGGGCAAGAGGTCTTAAGATAGCCAAACTAATGGGGCGAAGGTTTTAAAATCTCAAAACTAATGGAGCTAAACATGAGGGAGAAGGGGGTCCTGAAGAAACAAACCCTCCCATAAGGGTAATAGATAGGTGAAGCATTGTCCAGCCTAATGAACTCAAGGCAACTAGTCATGCTGAGTGTGTGCTCTCTCTCTCTCTCTCTCTCTCTCTCTCTCTCTCTCTTTCTCTTTCTCTTTCTCTTTCTCTCTCTCTCTCTCTCTCTCAGCAGAATCTTGTATAGACAGATTTATTTTCAGTCATTTCCCTGTGAGGCGTTATCATATATTTTTTATTTTGTGACTTTGTGTTTGACAAATTACTTTTCACTACCCATTCACTACCGGTGACGTCCTTTCCATTATATTCTGGCAACTATTAGACAGTTTTAGGAAGGACCTCTACCCGTTAAATGATTACAGAGTATCTCGGTTAATCCTTTTAGCTACCACATGTCCTTCCTAAGCATCACTAAATCCGTCTAAATGAAGCTTAAATATAAATAAACCGAGGTGGCCGGTAGTTTAGGGGTTAATGCATGGGTATTCTTCTCTTTAGTTATCTTTGTTCAGTAATTACTGTTATCAATATATTTACTGAGTTTGGTAGGCATTTCAGTCAAGGGAGCCCACCTCGCTTTTTTTTATCTTTCTCTCCCTCTCTCTTTGGTTTGTATCCATTTGGCCCCATTCAGCCTACTGTTTAACGATGTTTACTCCCATCCAGGTGTCAATATTTTCCTGGCGAGCGGTAGCGAGCCAGCATACATATATTTTTGTTTTGACAGCAAGCTAAATTTGTACATTTTTCGATAGAAAAAGGTCTGGCAAAGCCAGATTTCTCCATACAATACTGGCTCTCTATCGCTCGCCAGGAAGAAATCGACACCTGGATGGGGATAAACGTCTTAAACAGTTGGCTGAATGGGGCCGAATGGATACAAGCCAGGGAAAGAGAGAAAAGGAGAGAAATATAAAACAAAACGGTGACCCCCTTAAGTTGTCCACTTTCTATAATTAATGTTATGTTATCCATAGTTGTATAGCTTATAATTATACATGTGAAGGTGTCCATCTGACTCATTTTTCTATCTATCTACAGTAAAAGTCCGATAATCCGACGACCGATAATTGGAATCTCCCAATACAGTAGTCCGAATTTTTGAAAATGAGGCCAAATCCGAATTCACCCGATAGTCCGAATTTCAAAAAGTCCTAAAGTCCCCTTTTTGAGGCATTAGGCCACCCAAAAAACACATAATGGTGTACACACATATCATATGTTCATGAAATCACTTTAAATGCTTACCATTATGTGTCATATTGGATGTATAGCATTATATTGTGCATATGAATTGCCTATATTGTGTTCAGGTTTTCGTCAGGCCATTAATACACAGGTTCATAGGGGTAAATTCCAATAATCCGAAAAATCCGGTAATCTGAACGAGGCCCGGTCCCCTGCTATTCGGATTACAGGACTTTTACTGTATATACTGAGGCACAAGCCCCGCATAACTGTTGTGTTGCAGTTGGGGATGAAGCCGGTATCACACGAGAGCTTTTATAGTCAACATACGATGATCAACATTTCTGGACTATTTGGCACTGGTATCGGAAACTAGACTGATGGTGGATGAATTTAGCCAACCCATATATTTTAGATGTTTACCTCATAAGCTGCCATATCAGTGTTTTGACTTTATATTGTCTTTGCCCCAGTTTTGGTTTGACTTTATATTGTCTTTGCCCCAGTTTTGGTTTGACTTTATATTGTCTTTGCCCCAGTTTTGGTTTGACTTTATATTGTCTTTGCCCCAGTTTTGGTTTGACTTTGTTTGCAAGTTTTACATTTTAATTAAGTATAAATGTTGAGTGAAAAAGCGCTCGTGTGATACCGGCTTTACCCTTTCTGTTTCCACAACCGCCTTTGGCTGACCCGGGTTCACACGTGCATGCATGTCCGTAATGTGTGTGTGTATCTAGGCTTATTAAAATAAATTCATTATTTTTCATAGTAGGTTTTGAGCGGCTCCACTTCTGGAGTGTGTTCCTTGCAGGGTTAAAACCAGTGTCACACGAGCGCTTTTTCCGTCAATTTTCCATGAGCAAGTTTGTTATCGTATTATTTAATAACTTTTTCGCACTGGTATCGGTAATTAGACTGAAGGTAGATTACGTTAGGTGGCTGAATTATAATATTGTGTATTTTTTTAAGCTTCCAGACCATAACTGCCCGTAAAAATTGCTCGTAAAAGGGCTCGTGTGACTCTGGCTTAACTTCAGGGGTGTTCTCTTGCCTTAGAACTTGACCATGAGGGGATTGCATCAGTGGCTGGGATTGTATCAAAACTGTTGGGGAGTTAATTGTTTATTTTGATAAACAGATGTAATTATGTATTGACACTACGCATATCTTTTAATTTTGACATTTTGCTTCGTCAAAATGGACCTGAATTTATGTTATACTTAAAGTGAACACATTCTTTTTCTACATGGTTCTGCTCCCCTTTAGCTTTCCTCATCATTAACCCTTTGAGTACCAGCGACGTGTGTTCTATATTATTCTAGCACTATTTAGACATTTTTATGCTGCTTAGGAAGGATCTGTGGTAGTTAAAAGGGTTGGCTGAGATAGTGTGAAGCCTTATTATTGCTAGAGGTCCTTCCTAAGCTAACATAAAATCATCTAATAGTTGCCAGAATATGTTGGAAAGGACGTCCCTGGTACTGAAAGGGCCAAGACAATATAATAGGTAGGGGTACTTTATGATTGGTGTAACATTATATCTCTGAGACTTTGTGAGCTTAACAGTTCATATATTTTACATCTATTCAACTTAAACTAATTAACATATCAAGTTTTGCTATGGGTGCTATCAATGAAGCACCCTTGTTCAACTAAACGATAGTAGCCTACCCAATTGACCACTTGCGAGTTTCAGGCTATAAGGAAGTTGGAGTTTTTACATTGATATTTAGCAGAATTACCAGCTAAAATGTGTTTGTATTACATTTATAGATACTGTTCATACAAATAAAGTCAACATACGTTTTATCCATTAGCCATCTACCTTATTATTGTATTTCTGTTTAATACCGATGTTTACGGCACAAACTTCCTTATAGAACAAAACTTGCAAGTCGGCAATTCTACCCAACATTACACTACAGGTCTCCCTCCGTTTACGATTAACCCCTTCTATACTGACGAGTTTTTTTTATTTTATTCTGGCTCCTACTAATTGATTTTATTCAATTTAGGAAGGATCTTTAGCAATTATAAGGCTTCGAACTATCTCAATCAACCCTTTTAATTACCACAGGTCCTTTCTAAGCTGCATAAAATCGTCTAAATATTGCTAGAATAAAATATAACATACGTCGCCGGTACAGAAGGGGTTAAATTACGTTCCTGAAAACTCGATCTTTAATATAAAACTCGATCTTTAATATAAAACTCGATCTTTAATATAAAACTCGATCTTTAATATAAAACTCGTATAGCGAACCCTAAAAGTTATGGGGTAAATGGGGATGCATTCTTGGACCAGCCAAAATCCAAACAGAAACACCTATCTATCTATCTATCTATCTATCTATCTATCTATCTATCTCTCTCTCTCTCTCTCTCTCTCTCTCTCTCTCTCTCTCTCTCTCTCTCTCTCTCTCTCTCTCTCTCTCTCTCTCTTCTCTCTCTCTCTCTCTCTCTCTCTCTCTCTCTCTCTCTCTCTCTCTCTCTCTCTCTCTCTCTCTCTCTCTCTCTCTCTCTCTCTCTCTCTCTCTCTCTCTCTCTCTTATTACCAAAAAGATATAAACAAGCTAGAACGAGTTCAACGTAGAGTTACCAAAATGATACCTAGCCTAAAGAACAAACCATACGAAGAGCGTCTTAGAGAATTAAATCTATTTCCTTTAACCCAGCGCAGATTAAGAGGCGACTTAATTCAAGTGTTCAAAATCATCAAAGGCATCGACAATATGAACTGTAGTAAGTACTTCACTATCGACCAATCTAATTACACGCGGGGAAACGGTTGCAAAATTATTGGTAAATCTTTTAACTCGCACGAATCTAAGAATTTCTTCTTCAATCGAGTTGTCAACTTGTGGAATGGGCTTCCCCGAGACGTTATAGACTGCAGCACCGTTGATTCATTTAAATTCCGCCTAGACAAATATCTCGCATCAAACCCGCGACTGACTGCGTTTGTAAATTAATAACTTTATCCTCCCCTCAGTTACTAACCCATATGTCCCCTACTAACTTCCTAGTCCTGCCACGTTAGTGGCAGGGCAGTAGTTCCCTTTCCAATGTTCCCTTACCCACTCTAAACCACTGTTTGGACACTTGATCCTCAGTGTTTTGGAGGACAAGCAACCTAGAAGGGTCACTAGATCTGTTGTTGCTTGATTTCCTTTGTACTCCTTTGTACTCCTTTGTACTCTCTCTCTCTCTCTCTCTCTCTCTCTCTCTCTCTCTCTCTCTATCTATCTATCTATCTATCTATCTATCTATCTATCTATCTATCTATCTATCTATCTATCTATCTATCTATCTATCTATCTATCTATCTATCTATCTATCTATCTATCTATCTATCTATCTATCTATCTATCTATCTGCTCAGGCCCAAGCCCCATTTTTCTATTTTTATTTTCTATTTTATTCTATTTTAAAATAGAAAATAAAAATAAAAATACGAAAATGGGGATTGGGCCTGAGCATATAGATAGATAGATAGATAGGTGTTTCTGTTTGGATTTTGGCTGGTCCAAGAAACCCCTAAAAAGCTATAATTATATGGTAAATCGTAAATCTGGGCACCGGATTGTGAGGGAGACCTGTACTCTACTTTTACATGTTTCATAGTCGAATCAATCGTTTTCCCACAACTTTTTATTATTTACGTTAACGCTTTGAAGCTCTGACGCGTTTTAGCAGCTTATTTTGGCTATCATTAGACGATTTTATGCAGCTTAGGAAGTATCTGTGGGTATTAAAAGGGTAAATACTATCTCAATCAACCCTTTGACTTCCATATACCGTTACTAATCTGAATAAAATCGTCTAATAGTAGCCAGAAACAGGACAGAAACGCGTATTGGAGCTTGAAAGGGTTAAGACAATGGGCAAGACACAAACCGCTGAGAAATGTGTTTGTCAATTGTGCCATTATAAAAGGTAAATTTCTAGTTAAGCTAAGTTAATGTCTTGAACCATTTGACATAGATTTTAGTCATAGTTATTAGAAAAATGTGCTATGATGAGTGGCTGACTTAAGGGGGGTCACCGGCTTCTTTTATCTTTCTCTCCCTCTCTCTTTGGCTTGTATCCATTCGGCCCCATTCAGCCAACTGTTTTAAGACGTTTACCCCAATATTTTCCTGGCGAGTGGCAGCAAGCCAGCATATATGTATTTTTGTTTTGACAGCAAGGTAAATTTGTACATTTTTCGATAGAAAATGTTTTCCGGCAAAGCCGGATTTCTCCATAGAATGCTGGCTCGCTATCGCTCGCCAGGAAGAAATTGAGACCTGGATGGGAATAAACGTCTTAAAACAGTAGGCTGAATGGGGCCGAATGGATACAAGCCAAAGAGAGAGGGAGAGAAAGAGAAAAAAGTGAGGTGGGCTCCCTACAGACCACACAGATAGGTGTAAGGCTGGACAACGCACTTTGGTACTCTTCTCTTCTGCTTTGCTAACTATTTAATTATTTTACTTACACCATTGATAGATAAAAGCTATTAAGTGATGACGTTCATTGGTTTCTGGCAAATTTGTAATACTGTATTTAACAATTTCAGCCTCAACATGAATCTCAAGAAACCTTGTCTTCAATCGAATGTGTTAAGGTTATTTTGTTTTAGTTTCTTCCCTAGGCCTCTATCAAACTTTAAAAAAACAACCCCAAGACCCCTCTTCAAGATAAATTTGCAAATTTTTTGGTAGAAAATTATCCCGGCCAAAGGCCACTACCTCCAAACAGGCTCATTTTTGCTCGCCAGGAAAATATTGACACCTAAATGGCATGGAAGGTCTTAATATGGTAAAGAAATGGGGCTAAAGGTCTGAAAATCGTCAATCTAATGGAGCCAACATCGTAAAATCTCAAAACTTCTTTCCCATAGTTTCTGTCTGTACTGGAGATCTTACTGATGTACCTCTCAAGTGAGTTGCTAGAATCTATAGGTTTAATTTATTTAAGACTTACTTGTAGCAGGGACAAGCATGTATCTCGCGTACGGTACCCTCAGATGCCATAGTCTCTCGCCCACTCATAAATATTCGCGTACTGCGCACTTTTCTAATTATGGAAGTTTATCTCTGGGGGCAAATATATTTATATAATTCTCTATGCGTCAACTACAAAACTAAATATACCATTGTAGCAAGTTCTATCCAAAAATCAATCCAGGTTGTTATAATTGCATAAAGAAAAACATGGAGGGGTCCAAAATCGCCAAACTAATGGAACGAATGTCTTAAAATCTCAAAACTATATTGCTAAAAATGAGGGAGATGGGGATCCAGAAAATGAGGGAGAAGGGGATCCAGAAAATGAGGGAGATGGGGATCTAGAAAATGAGGGAGATGGGGATCCAGAAAATGAGGGAGATGGGGATCCAGAAAATGAGGGAGATGGGGATCCAGAAAAAGCGACTACCTCCCCCTTAACTCGTATAGTGCTAAGCCCCTGTAGTATACACCATTCCCCCATGGGAAGGTATTCTGATTCATTCCTCACTAAAATCGTTAATTTACCATATATATAATTAATAATTATCCATATGCACCTATTTTACTTTTAATATGAACATGGGAAAGCAATAAAACAGTGGTAACAGCAATTGGCTGGTGAAAATTGTATATTTTAGCCCCGCGGTCATAATCTGGCCCAGACCGGCGAGACAGGCACACCTTCCCTCTCTCCTGTCTCGCATGGCACTGAGAAGCCAGGGGAGCTTTCAGACTGGCTTGGAGGGTCTCCTCCCTCTCACCCACTTGTCCTCCCACGGAAATACTCGATAAATATCGGGAATAATAGAGAAAATACCTGATAATTGAGGAGGGGGGAGGGGGGGACACATGTGTAGAGTGGTAGCAAGTATTGGAAGGAAATTATTTCACCTAAACGCAAACTGCCTTTTTTTTAGTGCCACTGGGGTGTTTTAATTTTTTTTTTTTTTAGGCCTTGGATCTTCAGAGTGTCCCCGCAGCTGCCCAGTAGGACCTCTTAGGGCACAAGCTACCTTTTTGAGATGAAAAAATCGACCATTATGAAAAAATGGGAAAACAACATCATAAATAGCTCCTACATCTTGGCAACACCTCCCTGAAGTTTTGTTGTTGTATGATAACAGTTACCCTATTGAATATTGTTTTTCGTGGGTTAAATCTTGCTCATGTGCGGGTATTTAATTAAAATCCCGCACTGTGCACGTGTCCGTCGCCCCAGTATAAACAAAGCAATTTACAGTGTTTTTTCCCCCGTTTTGGAGATTTGTTTTGGTTAGCTTTCTGCAACCAACTGGCAATCCTCTTGGTAGTCGGCAATGGGGGCCCTAAATATACCAAAACTGACCGCTTATGACTCACAAGCCCCTATATTCCCGCCAACACTCAGTATAGTTCAGCTCGTTTTCTCAAAAGGATATTTAAATTGATGTAGCTTAACTATTTCTAGACAGAATTTAATGTGAGTGGTCTCATTTTAAAGGGGAGATTTTAAGGATTAATTATATCTTTTTAAAATTTCTTGTGTTCAATTGAGTTTGTTTCACAGGTGTTTTACCCATCCGAAAATGATACATTTGATAAAAAAAATGAAAAAGATAAAAATATTCATAATTAAATTATTTGTAACAGTAACAGGTTTTTAAAAAGATGGAAACATTGTTCAATAGTGTTAGTAACATACATGAATATTTGAGGCATGTCAGTATAAAGATAACTTAATTATTACACACAGAAAATCCGCTAAATAATGTGAAAAACAGAAAAATTTTAATAAAAAAATTGGTTGCCACATAAGCATGCCATTCACTGGGAACAATTCTTATAGTGTGTCCAATAATCTAATAAGCTCGATTGGTAGAGCGTTCACCTGCTTACCGTGAGGTTGACGGTTCGAGCCTCGGGCCAGCCAGTGTGTTATTGGCAGACGTCAGTGCTGTTGGTGAACCGTGCGGTCTAGCAATCTATGGCAACTATTCACTAAGTCCCTGATTCTTCAGGGCACCCACCCTAGCCTTGCTATTCAGCAGGGAGTGAATATATGGTGGTAAAAACTGCGTCATTAATATTTACTTGGTCTTGACTCAAAAGGTATCTTGTGCCCCTTCCCGCAGCTGCTGGGTTAAGAATGACAATACAGTTATACTTTATCTTTCTTTCCTTTTCTCTCTTTCCCCGGCTTGTATCCATTCAGCCCCATTCAGCCAACTGTTTTAAGACATTTATCCCCATCCAGGTGTCTATTTCTTCCTGGCGAGCAATAGCGAGCCAGCATTGTATGGAGAAATCCGGCTTCGCCGGAGACATTTCTCTATCGAAAAATTTACAAATTTAGTTTGCTGTCAAAACAAAAAAATATATATACGCTGGCTCGCTACCGCTCGCCAGGAAAATATTGACACCTGGATGGGGGTAAACGTCCAAAGACAGTAGGCTGAATGGGGTCGAATGGATACAAGCCAAAGAGAGAGGGAGAGAAAGAGAAATAAAGCGAAGTGGGCCCCTTAAGAATGCCTATATAGTTATCCTTCGTCTTCATTCTATATATCCCGAGCGTCTTGTCCGAACAGTGTTGGTGAAGCTTCCATATCACAGTTTATGGTCACCGGGCAACTCAACCAGTAGCCTACACCCTTTCAACCAGTAGCTCTCAACCAGTACCACCTCAACCAATTCTGTTAGGTTAGGTTGAGTTAGTTTAGAACTTCAATTTGACTCCTAATTTGTTGGTCCTGGTTGATTTGGCACTGGTTGAGTTATATTGTATTCTATCTATATACTCGGGCTCAATCCACACTTTTACTTGTTTGTTTCCCTTTTTTTGGGGTGGTGGCCGACTCAAGACAGCCAGAACAGGGACAACACAACAGAAAACAATGAACACACAAAAACAAAATACAAATTCACACACATCTAATTCTACTGGTTGAAACATTCTACAGGTCGAGTTGTTCCGGAACCCCAGTTTTATACTAAGTCTAAGTGTAGTATCTAGTTATTTTTATCTTGACTGCTCCACGGCAGATTTTTACCATTGCGTGAATTAGCTTTGTCTGTATGTGAATTCAGCAAGTAAATAAAGTATGTGTTTCATAGAATTTTCCATGACCTTCTCTAGTGATTTAAACGAAAGTGCCCTGGTTACTGGTTAGTGGAGATCATTAATATGATTGTGATAGTAAAGGTGCCATCTGCGGATCTTTGCACTGACCTTGTTTAGCTTTAGCTTGGGGACCCTCAGAGGGCTGCACACAGGCAGCATGATATGCGGGGGTTGTGCGGGGAGCTAAGGCCCTGGCTAATGGGAAGGACGAGGATAGGGAGAAAAATGTTTGGTGATCCTAGCTTTAAAACTATCAAGAGTTGGACTGTTAACTATATGAGATGGAAGGTGGTTCCACTCTTGGATGCTGCGGGGAGAAAATGAGCGCCCAAATATGTCGCTGCTTGCCTGGTATGTATGATATTTTCGGTTGTGGCTGCCTCTTGTGGATTGTATGTTTGTAGGGTGTAAATATGTGTCTTTGTCTATGTCTACTAGATTGTGATTTTCTATAGCATTTGTTGTCTGTGTATTTATCTTGTTACAAGTGTGTCTAATTTAATGTCTTATTTAAGCAAAGTGACCGATGTAGTATGTCTGTAATCACATCTGATCCATCTTGCCGCCCTATTTTGTATGGCTTCTAATTTATTAATGTTGTTGTGAATGTGTGGATCCCAGACGGTGTCGCAGTATTCAATGTGTGGTCGAACTAGTGTTTTAAAAGCTAAAATGTTGATGTCTGCGTTGCATCTACTTAGGTTCCTGTGCAGGAACCCCAGGGCTTTGTTGGCTTTTGCCCTGACGCTACTCGCATATGTGCTCCACCTCGTGTCTGCTGAGAGGTGGACTCCCAAATACTTATGTGAATGGACTGTATCAAGGTTGGTATTATGGAGTTTATAGGCAGAGGGGACGTTTTCTTGGAGCGGGTAAAACAGGAAGCACCTCAAATATGTATATATACAGTACTGTATATATATCATCATCATCATCATCAATCTGACGCCCTGCTTCGACAGGAAGCACCTCAAAAGGGATGGCCATGGAAGAAACTGCACATGCCTCCAGGCTCCCAGACATGCCTCCACTGACCCACTCAACAGTACCATTTCCACTAAGTGGATATACTGTATATATATATATATATATATATATATATATATATATATATTTTGACCATTAAAGGGCTCTCTCTACAACTAAAAGGGAGGTTATATAGCACTTGTGTTAGAAGTGTAATTGTGTATGTTAACGAAACCTAGCAAGTCAAGACGGAAGATATGAATAGGATGGAGCGAAAGGAATTGAAGATGGTGAAATGGATATGTGGGTCTGCTATGAGAGACAGAACCCATAATGTGGAACTCCAAGGGTGCTTGGACATTGAGAGTATTAGTGAGGAGATGCGTAGGAGTAGGCTTAGATGGTATTGACATGTGGAAAGGATAGAGGGGAATAATTGGGTTAAGAAAAGCAAGTCTATGAACGTGGACTAAGTCGCAAGGAGAGGTAGACCAAAAATTACGTGGGATCCAGTGGTACAAACCGATCTCATAGCCAATTAAGGACTGACCAAAACAGAGGCCAAAGACTGGGCTGCCTGGAATGCCGCCCTTAGGTGAAAAAAAGAGACTAACCTACTCACGTGCTGAACATAGTCTTAAATGTATGTAAGTATGTAGGATATATATATATTTGTAAAGCCCCGTCCACGCGATCGAGCACTGCCCGTCGGGCACAAGGGAAATGTTCGATATGGGGCAAATTCAGCGGGCAAACCAGGGATATGCCCGTGCACGCAGTTGACCGAAATCACCAGGCACTGTCTGGCAGTTTGCCGGGGGGGATGGGGATAAAGGGGCCCGTAGAAGGAGGGAAATAAATGTGTAGCTTGATCTTTAACCCATTCAATACCGGTTGTAATGCCCTCGAAAATGTCCCGCACCCACAATAATACTAACCCGAGTTGACGTCAGGTATAGCGTAAAATAGTCGTAGATGGTAAGTCCAATAAACTCATCACGTGATAACACCACAAGACTATCACCTGGTTCTTAAAAATCGGACTAAGGTTGCTATACTTTTAGTACGTCCGTGGTAGTACAGTGGGTTAGCGCGCGGGCCTGGTGGTGATGGTTGGGTCACTAACCAGGGTTCGAACCCCACCCAAGGCATCTCAAAACCTGTGGGTTTTTAGGAGGGTTAAATTCCCTTCAGAGGTTCGTACCCCGCGCCAGGTACCAGGAAAAGTTGATCCTAAAGGTAGCCTGGGGATATTTCAGGAGATCATGAATTCCCTTCACACCCGGCATTTAATACAGCTACGATACCTTACGACCTTAAAATAGGCTAGAGACTAGCCCAGTTAAAGAAGGATGTAATGTAATGCCCTCGAAAATGTCCCGCACCCACAATAATACTAACCCGAGTTGACGTCAGGTATAGCGTAAAATAGTTGTAGATGGTAAGTCCAATAAACTCATCACGTGATAACACCACGAGACTATCACCTGGTTCTTAAAAATCGGACTAAGGTTGCTATACTTTTAGTACGTCCGTGGTAGTACAGTGGGTTAGCGCGCGGGCCTGGTGGTGATGGTTGGGTCACTAACCAGGGTTCGAACCCCACCCAAGGCATCTCAAAACCTGTGGGTTTTTAGGGGGGTTAAATTCCCTTCAGAGGTTCGTACCCCGCGCCAGGTACCAGGAAAAGTTGATCCTAAAGGTAGCCTGGGGATATTTCAGGAGACCATGAATTCCCTTCACACCCAGCATTTCACCGGTAACATCCATTTTATTATATTCTGGCAATTATAATAAGTCTTTACACGGCTTAGGAAGGACGTCTACCCATTAAAAGGCTACAGACGATCTCAATTAATCCCTTTAGCTATCATATATCCTTTTAATCTTAATGCAATCATCTAAATGTAGCTCAAAACAAATACAAAAATACTTCGCCGGTACAGAAGGGGTTAATAAATATATATATATATATTTTATCCTTCTATTATACGGGTATCAATCAGGAAAATTTGGTGGAAGGTAAACAAGATGTAGCCTAATGTGTACAATCACTTTAAATGTCACTGATGGTATGACTTTAATGTTAGCTTCAGAATAAAGTATGGGGAGCGTCCCCATTTATATTGATAAGTTATTATTAGCAATATTATGAATATTTTATTAAGATTATTCTTACAAGTATGATGAAATATATTTATCTTAAAAAAAAAACGTTGGAATCGCAACGACGAGACGATTCCAAATGGTTGCTAGACTACTCGGCCCACGGGACAGCTCGGCCAGGACAACTCGGCCAACGGCGAGACAGCTCGGCCCAGTAAAAACGAGACAGCTCGGCCCAGTAAAACCGAGACAGCTCGGCCCCGAGTTAATTGCGAGACAACTCGGCCTTTCACAACCCTTATTTGCTTCGACAACATAAAAACGATATAGATGGCTATATTGATCATTTTGGAATCGCTATGTCCCTATCTATTTATGTATCTATCCTAAAGAAAACTGAGATTTTTGCACAAAAAAAAATACATCCGGTGGCAATTCAACTCCCACCCTTTCAATATCTGAGGCAAGGGTATGAACACATTGTTTTCCTTCCCTCAAACCTTCGCCATGGACAGCTTTGAATATTTCTCTCATCACCGTTAATTTAGAAGAAAAACTATCAGACGGCATGTACAGGACCGTGACCTCTGTTGACCATATAAATCCATGATTTTTTTACAGATACACAGTTCGCTGCCATACATGGTCTTATAATAAGACCATGTATGGAAGCTGTCAGTCGAGAGTACTGATACTGTACCGCGTTCTAATAAAATATATTAGTTACCCATTCAAACTAACGTTTTCTGTAAAGATTATTGTAAGAAAACTGATCCTTCTTAAATATTGTATGGCTAACTATACTATTTGAACATAACCTATCACTTACGTGGCTGCTCCATTATAACAAGTGGGTAGATTGGGTGGAAGGAAGACACAGGAAAGAGCTTTAATTATATACCCTTCTCTAACTAATAACACACTCAACAAAGCCACTCCAACAGCTTCTTCTCTGACTTAGACAGCCATCATGTACGGGACAGTGTTTATTAAACTATAAAATAGGCCTATTGGGACTAAAAAAAAAAAAAAATTTAAAAAATCATATACCGTTGAAATCGCAACGACGAGACGAATCCATATATAGCCATGAAAACTCGAAATTCGAAAGTCGCCCGCCAAGTGCAAACATTTTCCTGGGCAGGGAATTTTGGGATTTTGGAAACAGGGTTTTGGAAACAAATATTTTCGATTCTGGGCGAATGGCTTTTCGAAATTGCAATCTACGACCATGTATAGAAGCTGCTCGTCGAGAAAAATCGAATGGCACCAAGTAGAATTCCCTAGGACTTATAGTTTGGGCTACAGAGGACTTTTAAAGTCCAAAAAACGGTCCCCTGAGCCCTCCAGGAAGGCCCAGTCAAATACGAAATTCTAAATTAATGGCCCGATTTCAATTCTGTTTGCGCCATTCGGTTGAGCGTGTCAAACTGTACTTTATGTATAAATTTTGAACAAAATCCGTATATAGATAACTCGTCTATGGAGTTTTTAAACTTTATTATTATTTATTTATTATTATTATTATTATTAATAAATTAAAATATACTTTAAAATAGGCCTATTGGGCCTAAAAATTGGTCAAAATTAAAAAATGCATAGACCGTTGGAATCGTAATGACAAGACGAATCCATAGATACCCATGAAAACTCGAAATTCGAAAGTCGCCCGCCAAGTGCAAAAATTTTCCTGGGCTTAAGCCAGGGATTTTGAACAAATATTTTCGATTATGGGCGAATGGCTGGGCGAAAATGAAATCTACGACCATATTAAGAAGCAGCTCGGCGGGAAAAAACGAATGGCACCCGTTAAAATTCTCTAGGATTTATAGTTTGGGCTACAGAGGACTTTTAAAGTCCAAAAAATCGGTCCCCTGGGCCCTCCAGGAAGGCCAAGTCAAAATCGAAATCCTAAACTAATAGTCCGATTTCATTTATTTTTGCGCCATTCGATTCAGCGTGTCAAAGTGAACTTTCGGTATAAATTTGAACAAAATCCATAGATAGATAACTTGTCTACGGAGTTATTTAACTGTAAAATAGGCCTATTGAGCCTAAAAAAAAATCAAAATTAAAATATTTTTATACCGTTGGAATCGCAACGACGAGACGATTTCAAATATACCATCCGCAATTGCATTATTTAATTAATTTTATGTAAACTTAGGTTGGATTGTCTCACCATAAATCTCACCTGCAAGCACTCTTGATTGAGTACTTCGTATATTGCTCGACAAATTTCAGGATTAATGCGAGACAAGCTATGCTTGGATAATCTTTTAGTATACTGCAAATAAGTGTAGCTGCATCCATTTGAAACAAACATGAGGTGTTGCCTCCAGTCGAGCTTCTGCCGATATACACTTCCTCCTATTGGCATTTGCTTGGATATATAGGTTATATAACTGTCCTGTGATTATTGTTGTTGGGGACCATGGTGATCATACCGGACCCACTGACCCAGCCCTGCCGAGCTCCTACTCTGACCACTGGCAGACTTTGACTGGCCAATCACTGCCCGGCTGCCGTGTGGACAACACCGCAAGCGTGTTTAACAGACTTTGCCCGGTGAAGGGGCACAGCCCACCGGACACTGCTCGATCGTGTAGACGGGGCTTAAGTAACAAATGGAAGGAGCATGTAAGAGAATATGGGTCTGTGGGTTCAAGGATTGTGTGGGTGAGAATGAAAGTAGGAATACAAACGTGGGTGATTGTGTGTGTGTATGCTCCAACAGAGGATAAACTTGTAAGAGAGAAAGAGGAGTTCTGGGTGAATGTGGAGACATGCCTGGATAAGTTTGACAAGAACGAAAGAATATTTCTGATTGGGGATATGAATGGTAAGGTGGGTGATAGGAAAGTTGATGGAGTGGTGGGAGGGTGGGGGGTACCGTCGGAGGTGAATGGGAATGGTAGTGCACTTGTGGACGTATGTGTGGGGAGGAGGCTGTGGATAGCCAACACCTTCTTCCGACACAGAATGATACACAGGTAGGCTACACATGGAAAGTGGTGTGGACGATGAAGGATAAGACAGTGGTGGAACGAAAGGCACTGATTGATTATATAAGTGTTGATGAACGAATGAAGAAATCTGTGCTGGATGCTAGGGGGTATTGGAGGGGGTCTGTCTGATCACTATGTAGTAGTAGCTAAAATTAGAATACAAAAGAAGTGGGTGAGGAGAGCTGGAGGGAGGCGAGAGGAAGGTGGAATGGTGAGGAGGGTGAAGAGGCTACAGGAGGAGGAAATTAGGGAAGAAGAGCAGTAGAAAGACGAGTAGGTGGGTTCGACCTGGAAGATGTGGAGGAGATGAGCAAGGTGTTTAAGGAAGAGATCTGTGCAGCATGTGAGGAGGTGTAAGGAGAAGAGGGAGGAGAGTGAAAGGTACAGCATGGTGGACAGAGGTAAAAATAGCTGTGGAAGACAATAAGAAAGCGTAGAGAGAGTGGTTGGGTAGTTTAGGGAATGAAGATTTGGAGAGGCAGAAACGAGCGAGGTACGTGGAGAGAAAGAGAGTGGTGAAGTGAGTAGTGAAGGAAAGTAAGAGAAGAGTAGATGAGGAATTTGGAAGGAATCTGCGTGTAAAATGGAGGGAGTGTAAGAAACTGTTTTGGAAAGAAGTCAAGAAAGTTAGGGAAGGTAGCAAGGGAAACAGTAAGGGTGTGAAATATATGAATGGGAGAATGCTAGCCGAGAAGCAAGAGAGAGTCGAAAGATGGAGGGAGTACTTCAACGAGTTGCTAAATATAAGGAATGAAGAGCCAGCAAACATAGTTGGATATGGTATGGGAGGGAGAAGAGGAGAAGTAGTGGAGGAGGAGGTGGGGATCAGGATTCAGGAGGTCAGAAGTGTGGGAAGCCATGAAAAGAGCGAAGTTGGGGAAAGCACCAGGAACAGATGGAGTGTGTGGGGAAATGTTGAGGTATGGTGGTGAGATAGTGATCGAATGGGTATGGAAAATGTGCAAACTAGCATGGGAGAAGGGGAATGCACCCGATGACTGGCATAATAGTCCCCCTATAGATGGGCAAAGGGGAAAGAGGAGTGTGTGGAAACCACCGAGGAATATGTCTTTTAAGCGTAGTAGGGAAGGTGTACAGTAGGGTAGTGATTGAGAGAGTGAGAGTGAGAACGGAGAAATGGATAGGCGACAAGCAGGGAGGTTTTAGGAAGGGAAGAGGATGTGTAGATCAGATTTTTACCCTGAATTGTGTTGTGGAGAAATATCTGGAGAAGCAACAAAAACTGTATGTTGCCTTTATGGACTTGGAGAAGGCCTATGACATAGTGGATAGAGAATGTATGTGGAAAGTACTTAGAATATACGGAGTAGATGGCATGTTGCTGAAAGCAGTGAAGATCATGTATGAGGGTGCAAAGGCGGCAGTACGTGTGGAGAATGAGCAGAACGAGTTCTTTGACCTGAATGTTGGGTTGAAACAGGGGTGTAAAATGTCCCCGTGGTTGTTTACTGTATATATGGATGGAGTCATGAAAGAAATACTAGGAAGAGCAGTGGATATTGGTGTATCGCTGAAAAGGGAGGGAAATGAGTGGAAGCTGCCTATACTGCTGTTTGCGGATGATACAGTTCTGATGACCGATAATGAATGGGAGTTGCAGGGTCTGGTAAATGAGTTTGAAACAGTGTGCGAAAAATGGAATTTGAAGGTAAATGCGGGGAAGAGCAAGGTTATGGTCTTCGAAAGGGGTGAAATCACAGAGTGTGAGGTGAAGTTGAACGGTCAGGCTATGGAGATCGTCAGCTCTTTTAAGAGGAGAAATAGGGGCCTCCTCTATGAAGGCAAGAATAATAAAAGGAAAACTGACATACATAAAAGGCATAGTCGAGGAAAGTAAAAGTCAACTATTAAAAGACATAACAATTAAGAGATATAAGGATAAAAGTAAACAATAAATGGATGAAAATTATAAGAGGTTATCTGGAAAACATAAACCTAAGGTAGGCTACATCAACTTAACAGAAATGAATAAAGAAACCCTGAAGACAAAAAGTGAAGGAATGGGACACAAATGAATGGGAAGAAGAAGTGAAAAGCAAGACAACTTTGGAAATATATGAGAAATGGAAAACATCAATTGGAGAAGTCCTTATTTATGACAACATACCATAATCTATCATTTTGTATAAAGCAAGAACCAATACCTTATCCTTAAATGATAGAAAAAAAGACACATAAATGAAAGAACAAACTGTACCTAGGCTAATATGTGTGGAGGTGAAAATGAAGATCTGAAACATTTGATCTTGAAATGTCCAGAATATGTACAAGAAAGGGCCACAATAAGAGAACTACAACAACCCTATGAAGTGAATGAAAATTATATAATAGGTACATTTCTATTTAATAAGAGTAGAATGGAAGAAAAGAAAGCCATTTTGTATAAGTTCTGGAAAAAACGGGAAAATAAATTAAAAGAACTTGCAAATCAACAGATACAGAATTGAGAACAGTTAGTATAATCTAAATATGTATATAGGCTACAGTATGCATAATTATGTAAGTATAGATATACTTGCAGGAGGTACCGATGAAAAGGTAAGACCGAAACTATCATTGGGTGACTGGACGACTCGGCCCATGGGACAACTCGGCTCGGACAGCTCGGGCCACTTTTGGACAACTCGGCCACGACGGCGAGACAACTCGGCCCATTATTTGAGACAACTCGGCCCCATGTTTTGCTATGGGGCAATTTGACGAGACCAGTTAGGATTAGGATGGGGAGAGCTAAGTGGAGGGTTTATGGGTGAGGCCATGTATGCAGCACCAAATCCTGTCCTCTGCGTGTGCGTGGCCTTTTCCCTAATATTTTTGTTATGCCCTGATTTTCTACAGGGTTAACTGAGTGTAGGTAGGGTTCGGCAGGACTGGGCTATGGGGCTTCATGCACAGGACACAAATGAAAGCAATAGAGGGCATAAATAATAGCTGAGTAAATGGTTTATAATGCAGCTTTATTCTCCGAAAAATCACTGGTTGAATATTGGTTATATGTGAATTCGAAACAATGGCAAATTGGATAAGTCCGTGTGTACTTCTGGACTTTTATAATCTCTTAGCACTGTTCGCGGATTTGGATAGAGTTCGTTCGCCTCCCACTTCCAACGTTCAGGAATAATTCTTCTGATCACCTGTCCTCAACGATACGTAGGCTATGGAAATCCTTAGTTATCTTGAGCTGGTGTGTCGGGGGTTAACAGCGACTCCGTGGCCGTCCAAGTTGTCCGGTAGTGTAGAGAAGGTTTACAGTTGGGCTAATTTGTCTAGCCGTTGATGACACGTCGTTATGGGACTCCTACTGAAAGCCTTAAATGCCTCTGTCATCGGCGTAGCCAGAGAAAACAGTGGATCGAAATAACGTAAGACAATCGGGAGAACGACTTTTCTTACTAATTCTGGCCTTATGAGGAGGTTCAGACGTGCAAACGGCTTTTCTCCTTTCGGTCAAACAGACAATTGTTTGCCCAGGAATCTTCTCGTCGAGTCTTCTCCTAAACTCGCGTAATCCCTTCTAACATAACCAGATCTTTCTACCTGGGACCGGTTATGAGTTATGATTGCTCTTAAGCCCAAAGTAGTGGCGAGCCGGCTGACAATACGCTTATGAGACAATCAAAAATAATTTATGAATCGGTTGTTGAAAGATATAATCTTGCCCCTGGTTTCTCAGTTGCAACAATATATTTGTCAAGGATTGATTCACTCCCTCACAGAGGCACTTAGATCGCGAACACCGCAAATCACTGTATATCCTGAGGGTGGAGCTGGGAAATATATCCACGACTGCGGCGCTTCCGTTACATGGCTTATATCCTCTCGAAGTAGATTGTTTTTGGCGCGGAACTATATAAATGGAGAGGGGGTTCCTTTGTCTAACTTTTGGATGTCGGAGGGGAATACAAGTTAATTTAATCCCTTGGTTGAAGAGGGTAGCATTAAAGGTCTATTATAAAGTTAGCATGTAGGCCGCAATAGGAATTACCTTTTTCTGACATTTACTCTAAGACAAATTATTAATAGGAGTTGAGAGGAGGATGTTGGGGGAACAAAAAAATCGTTTATCCCGCGCCTTTGGACTCAAGCGGTAAGGCAGCCTACGTTAATATTATCTCTAGGATCCTCCTCTGAGTTAGCTGAAATGCTATTAGGAGTCTAAGATGGTTTAAGGGGGACTTGGGGGTTAGATAGGAACGGGATAGGAATAGGATTTAGGCTGGAATCGAAAACTTGGAGGTTGGTATGGGTTGTAAATACCCGGAGTTTCTAGCAAGAATTTGGCGGGCATAAGGATGTCGGTAGTCCTACGCGAGGGGGAGATGCTGGGCCTCTTTGAGGGGAGGAAAGGGGGGTTAGCCTCGCGCGCATTAATTCACTGCCCCAGGTTGTAGGGGTGGTTAGTTATATTAGGGGATAGTTACTTAAAGGAGGTACCAAATAGGTTTGTACTCTCTGTTTACGGAAGCTTTAGAAAATGACTTGCTCGGCACAATTTAACATCCTGATGGCATCCTTTTTAGAGGGAGTTATTAAGCTCGGGTTGGTATGGAAAAACGACAGGGTGGATAAAAGGTTACCTAAACATGCTTGTTACTACGCAAAGTATTGGTGGATTAATGAAAGTTAACTTAGGAAAAAGTGACATGCATAAATTGGATGGTATTTTGCCGTCGTTAATATAAAAGTATAGAACCTGGTTGAATAACTCAAGTTCAATTGTAGAACTACTTAGGTGCTATAAAGAACGAATCCCGGAGCATGGGGTAATATACGTTTATCTTCTTAAATGGAGAGAAAAACTAGGTGGCTTCCCTAGAGCTCTCTGAGAGGATTGTATTTAGATTTGTTAATTAATCTTATATAAAACAACAGAGATACGAAAAACAGAGCAGTGTGGACTGTGGACTAGAAGGGATGACTGATTAGATGTATAATAGGTGTGGAAAGGGAGGAACACAAGGGTGAAAGAAAAAAAAATACTTAACTTACGAAAACGAAATGCGGGTATAAAATGACGGTATTAGTTGTTAATATAAAACGAATGAACCCTGGTTGAAATGCACGGAATACGATTCGACATGGGCAGTGCCTCTGTGTCAGATCATATCGATCGGGCAATTTCTGGTTCATATAATATCCTAGGCACTAAAACAAAACAGCTGAGCTTGGGGTCGGTGGATGTGACATTTTTATGGCCTATACCCTCTTTCAAGGGGGTGGGAGGGGGGCATAGCCTCGCGCGTTCTACCCCTACGGTTCAGGTGGGGAGGGTGGTTTACTTAGGTTAGAGGATCGTGAAAGAGATACTAGAATAGGTTTGCACTCTCGGTATACTGGGGTTCGAGTCGGAACTGACTCGGCACGGAATATAAAAATATCCTGATGGGCGTCATGCGAGGGGAAGGTTGGTGAAGTTGGGTTGGTAGGCCTACAGGGAGAGGACAAAAGGACAGCGTGGCTCAAAAGTTTACCACTGGGCACTATAAGCAGAGTATTGTGGATACAACTTTTTCTTACTCTTAGGAATGGTACATGCATGAGTGACATCGATCTATCTCATAATGGAGAGAGAGAGACTAGGTAGTTTTCCTGCACTTCTCTGGAGATGATCGTATGCAAATTGGATATTAGTAATTATATAAATCAACAGATATGGATTAGTACAAGCACAGGGTTAGGTTAGTTTTCTGTGGATCGGTGGCATACATAGAAAAACGGGTTTTCATGGGGTAACCATTTTTGAGGCGGTCGTACCGAGTTCAACACAGTCACCGTGGACACACACGACACGGGTATTATAGTTTACGTCCTCTAAAATTAGGGGGCAGGGTTGCTACATAATTAAATACATGACTGACCTAATCACGATCTGATTGGTTTGAATGGAGACAAGGGTGTCTTTAGATCGCCGTCGTACCTACACAATGAAAGTAACATATATAGTCTGCATGCATGGTTGGTACCTTCATTAAATGCATACTTAGTCGGTACATCAAGAATGTTCATTGTTAAAGTAATGTGGTTTTTATATTAGAAGGCTGTGATTGAGGAGACGTATACATATGTGGTTATGTGAAAGGAAGAAAAACGAAGTTGGTGTGTTGTGTGAGTGTCTTGGATGTGGGAACCTACTACTTGTGGTCGACGTGCCTTTGGGCCTTTTGTGTTCCGGCCGTGCTGGGGTCGATCCTTTGGTCCCGTCGTTTGAACCTAACATATTCGAAAGGTTGTGAGTATAACACCTTTGGTCGAAGTGTGTTTGGGATCTCTTGTTTTCCGGCCGTGTTGGGGTCGATCCTTTGTTTCCTTCGTTTGAACCTAACATATTCGAAAGGTGAGTATAACACCTTTGGTCGAAGTGTCTTTGGGATCTCTTGTTTTCCGGCCGTGTCGGCTTCCTTTGATCCTGTGGGTGCGTATTTTTCTTTCCGGCTGTTGGGTCCTTTCGTCCCTGCCGGCTTCCGTTCTGGTTCTTGCGGAATTGTTACTGGGTTGTGGGTCGGGAGGTTGGTGGGGGACATTCCTTTTGGTGGTATTTTACTTTTTATTAGGTTATTTAGGCTCAACTGTTAGGTTAATTTAAGTTAGGTTAGGTTAGGTTAGGTCAAGATAATATAATAGTATAAAGGAAAAAAAAGTCGTGCCAAGGGCCCCCAAGATTCTCACGCATGCACAGAGGACAGGATTTGGTGCTGCATACATGGCCTCCCGTTTATGGCGTGTGTGTAATGTGGGCGAAATGTTCGTTTATTGTATAATTATGTCATAGGCTAGTTCTCTTGATTCATAATGTGTAGGTTAGGTTAGGTTAGGGTAATTAAGAGTTGTCTCGTAATTAACACGGGGCCGAGCTGTCTCGCCGTGAGCCGAGCTGTCCCGTGGGCCGAGTAGTCTAGCATTCTATCATTGTCATGTGTCCTAAGCTTTGTCTCTCAACTGTATACAAATTGTTTGAAACATGAAACATGGTTAATTATTAATAAGGCAAGCCAATACAATAATGTTCATGGGGTTAGTTGAACAAAATTGTATCTATATATAAATTTATAACTGAAGCACTGAGTGAAGCTATTTAGCCGCCATCTTGCTTTGGGTGTTGCGGGTTGTTCAGAATCATCGATTATTGTGGTGGACTTCAGTGTTAGGAATAAAGGACTCATTCTTTCTTCCCGACTCTTTATATATATTTTTTTTTCTTCAAATGCTTCCAATAATAATCCTACATGAAAATAATGATGGAATATTATAATAATTAGGCCTACACTTTATTTCGAAGGTCAAGGATTATTTCATCATGATAAGTCACTTTTGAACGTGTAACACTCTTTGGTTAATAATCGTAGTAAGGCAATAGGCAAACATTGTTTACGCGATACAAGATGAGTAATGATAAACAATATCTAGGCAAAATGTTTCCTTTCTACTCCATACAGAGATTGTTTGCTTCCTTCCAAATGAGGTGCCATGGATCCCAGTTTACTCATAGAAGTGGCCTTTCATCTTTATCAAAATAAGCCAGTTTAACAATATTCTTCTATATTTCAAAGTTTATGTAGCAAATCAAAGTATTGGAGTCAAATATTTAAGAATATACCCAACAAATGTCAAAAGTAATGATAATTTTAACATTCCCGCTCGCATCCCCACGGCCTGAGAACCGCCTCTCACTCCACTAAGCCCCCCGGCGCTCCAATAACTAGTTCCCTATTAGATCAAATTATCGCGTATGGGGACTTTTACACCCCTATAAATGCTAAATAATCCTCAGTGTACCATGAGATAAGAGTATTTAAACGTACAGAGGCTGGTTTGGGAAATTATTAAACATGAGTCAATGTTTGTCGCGGCGGAGTAAAGTGGATGGACCAAACAAGCCCACCGTTCTCGTCCCGTGGAGCTTCTGGCTCCAAGTAACAGGAGTTTTGGTTAATAAAGTGGTGTTAGTGAGTGCATGACGCGGCGGGAGTGCTGCGGGGGCCCTTGAAGACGTCAGCACGGCGATGGACTGCCTATAGCCACCCTAGGAGTGAGTTGTCGAGGGAGGGTAATAGGTGAAAGCTTGGTGGGCCTCTCTCCTAGTCTCATTTTGAAGTTAGCGAAGGAGTGTAAACAAGAAACAGCTGACTGGGATGAATGAATGACGTAACAGTGGCAGGTGACCGCGTGCTGGGTCACCTGAGGCCACTTGACCCCGAAAGGTCAAGTCTGGGGGGGAGGGTCACATCTAGCCTGGGAATTAACTCTTTATCCACGTTTAAACGTTTTTTGGAAGTTAAGCAAACATTGGAATCACTAGGACATAATTGCATAATAATGTGTTTGACAGGTTAATGATAATAGTGGTTGGGTGGTCGTGTTACCAACACTTGTATTAAACTTGTTGGCTTTTAAGGAATTGGGTTGTTTACATTTTATACAGTTATTGCTTGGCACATACGTTTACTTTTAATATTAAATCACCAATTTACCATTGTAGGCTATAGGCCTAGCCTAGGCCTAGTTAATTAAGCAATTAGGTATGTTAAGAAAAGTTAACACCCTTTGAAAGCTAAGATGAAGAGATCAGTTTAGGCTAGGCTGGCTAGCCCCTAGTCCTAGGCTAATTTAATCCATCAGCACCTTTAAACAGATACACTAACTCTAGGCTATAGGCCTAGGCTAGCCTACTTAAAGCTAGGCCTAATGAAATCCTGAAATCCTATAGCCTACTAGGCCTACAGTCTCAGTGTGCCAAAATTCGCCCATTTTCTTCGTGATCCCGAACCTAACATCTGAAAAAAATATTGATACTGAAATTGGCTAAGAGCCTGTGACTCCCGGGGCGGCCGGGAGCCCCGCTAAACCTGCCATTCTATTTCTACATTACACTCATCAAACGATAGTTGCTTTGCTCTACACTGTATTCTACATTGGCTATGATCTTAGAACTATTATATATCACCTGTATTGAAGTCCAAATGCAGCTACGGTAATTCTGCATAACTACTACTCCTGTTATTTTAGGTTTTCTTTATTTTCTTTATGTATTTTAATGCATTGTAAGTGTGTATTTTATTGTTACAAAGTGCGGAAAGCACTTTTTATTAGCATTTGCTTTGTTAATTGTAATTATTCAGATACCCCAACAATCTAGTAGTTTACTCGATTTAGTAAACTTTGAAAAGCCATTAGCCTAACCTAACAACCTTACCTAACCTTACCTAGTATTATGGGTGGGGGCTGCCGCCCCCACACCCCCGCTCATTAGGTATTAAAACTACAAAATTGATGGAATAAAGTCTATGGTGTTTACTCTGCAATCTTCAGCTTTGGCTGTCGAGAACAGGAAAGTACCATTAAAAATTTACTGAATTCTTGTAGGTTAAGCTCCACTCTGATTGGCTACTAAACATCGGGGAGGAGCCTCTAAGGAGGCTAGAATGTAAAAAAAGTGTCCTGTACACAAAATAACTCTGATAATGTTATAGGAGTGAAAATCAAATTGACAAAATAAGAAAAGTAGCACTTATCCGCACATCAGTAATGTCCCCTGAGTAAGGTAAGAGCAAAAAAAAAAAATTCCACGAGACAGGAATCCCGTAATCGAGGAGTAGTTGTTCTGCAGAATACCCGCAGCTACTAATGTAAATATAGACGGATAAAGCCAGAGCTCGAGTCATGAAAGCTATTTGTTTACACTGTGAAAACACAACTTGTTCGGTTCGGATGAGGTGACTGACTTTAGCACCAATATAACAAATATATATTACAATAAGGAAACAGCCATCGTTCATAGAACGAACTCCTGGATGGGAGAGTCCGCTAAAACAAACAAACAAACAAACAACCAATGTACCCCTACACTCCGATGTTATATTGCGCCGAAGGCTGAGTCAAGACGAACACAACTACCGTAATTTTATTGGCACTCGAATGCTCAATAATATGTAGATTAAAGGATAATAATAGGTATTTATCTAAAACTATGTATATATTAACTAAACTACTCCATATGTTTAATATATTGACTGAATTTCACTGAAATGAATAATGTAAAATATTAATTTAAGTTTGAATGTTAGTTTTCTGATCTGATCTGATCCCAATAAAACTCCCACAAAATACACGATATTTTTTCGTATGTGTTAATTTTATGGGGTCTCTAATTTCTTAAAAATAGTGAATGAATATAAATTGTATGTGTTTGACAAAGAGCGCAAGACCTTGAGGCATAAGGTAAGCTATAAATTAGTACGTTTTATGATGAATTATTGGTTTTTCAGGGGTATATATGTGGTTGGATCAATGGAAAACAACGAACTAATATCAGCTATGTTTTCCATTGTGGTGTTTCCGAGAATAATCCAATGATGACGTCAAATTAGCTTGCCGCCAATCAACTGTGGAACACTTGGAAATGTGTTAGCTGTTATTTACCGATATATTTGTGGAAAAATAGAGTGAATTAAGGGGCTGGAATATAACATTGACTTGCGAGTGCCCTACACATTCTAAAATTGTGCATATTAATCTTGGGGAACTCATTATATATAAGGTATAAGTTCAAGGTGATACTTTGGATAAACCTGACTTCTAGCAAGCACCAAACAGCGATTTTGTAAGTAGCCAAGCATATTATTTTTTTCAGATAAGCCTAGGCCTACTTGTATTAGCCTAGGCCTATGATGATAATGATGATTTGAAGCAGAAATGAGTAGCCTAGGCTGAGGCTAGGCGTATTAGGCTTAGGATAACCCATTATCCAACAATCTTAGGACTGCCCCCACTAGTGGGGCTATGTATAATGTATTGATAGGCTAATGAAGATCAAGGAAGATTTGAGGTTAAAGACAGTAAAAAATAAGGTTAGCTAGGCTCTTAACCCGGGAATGGCGAAGGTCCTCAATTATGGTAATTATTTAGAAGATGACCTTTTTTTCTAGTTATTAAAAACTTACTCTATGGTGTATTATGATATATAGAAGCAATAGAACTGTTAAAATGACCTGGGAAGTGTATATTAAACTTAGCCTAGACCAACATTCCTGTATTTTTTTTTTTTTTTTTGGAGGCTACTCTTGAGTTTTGGAACACAGTAGGCCTAAGCCTAGGCCTATTTTAGATGTCTAGGCCTAACTTTTAAAATAATAATATAAAAATACGTAGGCTAGGATTAATTTTGTTTTATCATTATACAGAAAGTTAATTTGTTATCACTCAAAAAAACAGCGTCATTCGACACCCTGGCTAGGCTATAGCCTATGACAATAACAGTTTGCCGTCATGCCGTGGGATTATAGGGGTAGACCTGTCACTGAAGAATACTTTCGCAGTCTTACCGTTTGTTTTTGTTTTCAAGGTATAGCCTATAGGCAGAATAGGCTACAGTAGTATCTTATCTACTGGTATCTTATTTTATTGTAGTTTATATTATGAGTGGAAGATTTGCAATAACTTACCCTAACCAAAGTCCAAACTTAGTGTCCAAAGTGGGATCTGCACCCTGCCTCTATGTTCTCATTTTGTATACCGGTAACTTTTTAGCCAGATTACCGGTACAATTTAATAAGTGTACAGCCAGCAGCTAGGCCTACCGCCTACAGTGCATTTATAGATTTCCCGGAATCCCGGCCATGACTTGGGTATCACTAAAGAATCTTTCCGCAGCCTTATGTACAATTGTTTGTTTTTATTTCTTCAAGGAATATAGTACAGTAGTTTATTGTTCAATTGTTTATCATGTTATGAGTAGATAATTTGCATTACCTTACCCTAACCTAACTTTACTTAGTCCTAGTGTCCAAAGTGGGGGCTGCCACTATCCCCACAGTCCACACACCCGCTAACTAACATATATTATTGGTATGTCTTGTCATTACTATAACCTGACTTCATGGGGGTAACGGAGACTTGATTGAATATTTTCGGAATTAGCCTCGCAGAATCTTGAGTCTTTTAACCCTCCTCTAGCGGGTGCTCTGTGGCCGTTTTGGGCCTTTCCGGGCCGTTCTGACTGCTATATCAACCATCAGTATGAAAGGAACTGTATTGCGCCGAAAACTAGGTGGAAATCGCTACACAATGACGCCATATACAGCTACGTAGCACTCGTGGAGCACTGACAGTGTTACCTCGAAGATGGAAGTTTAGCTGATTTTGCTACCTTGCTCACTTTTAGCGAACTATTGGTTACACTGTCATCCTCACGCGCGGTGGGGGAACTGGAGTTAGTGTGGGCCGGGAGGCCACAGATGTCGGACGTATGGATCATTACTATCCCACCCATTTTCACTCGATTTCAACCCTTTTTTCACCCGTTTTTTGCCAGTTTTTTCAACTCGACTTATGTTGCGAGTCGCTCTTTAAGGGTTAAAGTTGTGAAAATTAAAGTAAGTTTCTACGTTCCTACTGATTGTACTTAACCCGAGATGGGAATAGCCTACCCAGGTATTTTTTACTCGGCCCAGGGAAAATAATAGACAAACAAATGTTCTAATCAAAGTTTATTCTTGAAACTTGGTACCGGTATGTATTTTAACCAGTACTCTATAGTAACTCATGTATCATATGAAAGGATATAAATTAAGTATGTAATAGTTCTTGGAATGCAACAACAAATATACATGAAATCTTTATTGGACAAAAGTTACAAAACTAAAAAAGGGACTGCTAAGAATAATTTAAAAACCTGTTTTCAATGCCTATATTAGTGGACCTGAAGCGAATCTCTTTGAGACTGAAGTACAGGCAGCCAGCTCCCCTAGTATCCTGATTAAACACCAGTAAACATACATAACATCCCTTTTACTTACAATATTATTAATTCCTTTTAATAAATTTTGAGCATGTATTGTGCGTATATTTACCTTCACATCTCAAAAAAAATCCAGCGGCCGGGGGGCTACGCCCCCCGGACCCCCTGTTATGTACCGGGAGGCTGCGCCCCCCGCACCCCCCGCAGACGCCACACAAAGTTGATCCTTGTAAGCTTAGAAAAATTATCCAGAACTGGATAATTTCTGTTTTGGCACCCTGTACAGTCTACTTGTAAAGAATGCGAGTCACTTCGAGCGAATTCCTGATCGAGCGGATGCACAATCTAACCTAATTAACCTAACCTAATTAACCTAACTTAACCTAACCTAAATGCGCCTCCGCTCGAATATGAATTCACTCGAAGTGTCCAGATACCACTTAGGCTACAATCATCCAATGTGTAATGCCGTCGGCAACTCGGCATTAGGCATTGACTTAGGCTAGTACTTAGCCTAGTAGGCTAACTTTTTTTTTTTTTTTTTTTTTTGGTCAATAGCCTAAATTTGTCCAAAATTATATTTTGTTTCAATAATGATAGCCTAGGCTAGTACCGTACGATAATTATAATAAAAATCGGCAATTTAAAATTAGTGTTTATTAGCATATTCAAAGATGTTCTGTTGGTGTCTGGTGGTTGGTGGTGAGTGCGTAGTGTGCAAAGGCGAGCTTGTGTTAAGTGATGATCCTGTGGCTGTGAATTTTGGAAATGAGTCTTTGGAGCTGGTGAACAAGTTTTGTTACCTAGGAGATACCATCTCTGCCGGTGGTGGGGCCGAGGCTGCCACTGTTGCTAGAATTAGGTGTGGCTGGGGGAAGTTCAGAGAATTGATGCCAATCCTGACCATGAAAAGAATGCCTCTCCCCCTGAAGGGAAAGGTGTATGCCTCATGTGTTAGAAGTGCAGTGACGTATGCCTCAGAAACATGGGCCGTTAAAGTAGAGGATGTCAACAGAATGGAGCGTAATGAGATGAGAATGGTGAGATGGATGTGTGGGGCCAGGCTACAGGATAGAATAACAAATGTTGAGCTGAGGAGACGTTTAGGTATAAAGAGTATTAGCGAGGTGATGCGTACAAGTAGACTGGGATGGTATGGACATGTGGAGAGAATGGATGAACAAAATTGGGTGAAAAAATGCAGGTCTGTGATTGTGGAGGGAGCTGCACCAAGGGGTGGACCGAGGAAGACCTGGGATCGGACTATACGCGCCGATCTCAAATTCAAGAACTTGACAAGTGAAGCAGCCCTTAACAGGGTTGCCTGGAACGCCGCCATTAGGACAAGAGACTGAAACTGCACTTATGTGTGGAACACTCCGTCTTAAAATTTTATGTATGTATGTATGTATGTTTTTCTTTGGTAGCATTGCAATTTTGGTTAATATACAGGAGACGCAACAACGTGTTTTTAATTTTTTTTTCTTTTTTTTTTCTTTTTGGTGTTTTAGTGGAATCTAGTGATGAAATAGAATGGGAATTAAGCATTTACCCATTATCCATCAATCTAAAGACACGCCCCCCGATAGTGGGGAGGGCTATGAAGATCAGGGAAATTGAGGGGTAAAAAGTGTATAGAACACGATAATACACATTTGTAACTAAAATTTCGCTCGGGGTTTGTGAATTTCCAGACCCATGAAACCCGACTTTTTGAAAACCCGATTAATATATCCTCCCTATCCAGCCTCTCCAGCCCCCAGGTGCATTTGTACATCATTATCATGTCTCCCCTCTCTCTCCTCTCTTTTAGACTCGGTAGATTTAATTTGTCTAGCCTCCCTTCATATGGCAGTTCTCTGAGACTTGGAACCAATCTAGTAACTGCTCTCTGGATTCTTTCTAACTTGTGAATATGCTTCTTTAGATGCGGGGAGCACACCACTGCTGCATACTCCAATCTTGGTCTAATCATACTCTTCATAATTTTCGCTACCATGGTCTCATCCAAGTAGTTCAGAGCAACTTTCATATTCCCGGCCATTGCATACATTCCGCTAAAGAGCTTGTTAATATGTTTCTCTGGCGACAAATTATCTTGTATAATCAACCCTAAATCCTTTTCTTTTTCGGCCTTGCTAATTATATTATCTCCTACAACTATTACAACCACGGACATCACACACCCCTGTTTCAAACCAACATTCAGGTCAAAGAACTCGCTCTGCTCACTCTCCACACGTACTGCCGCCTTTGCACCCTCATACATGCTCTTCACTGCTTTCAGCAACTTGCCCTCTACTCCGTATATTCTAAGTACTTTCCACAAACCTTCTCTATGTGATGATGACAATAAGTAATGGGGGGTGAGAGCACACCTTAACCTATTATTGTATCCCATGGCAGTCAAAATACATGGGAACATTGCGAGTCCTATGGCTCTAACTCTTTTGTTCGAGGATCTTGAAAACTTGCATAACACTGCCTTACTGTTTGTGCAAGCCATATACCTGTGGTTCAGGCTCATTTAACAGTGGGTCTTTGATGCCAACATAGTAACTACCACCTCACCACCATCATCACCACCAACAAAAATACTACTACAACCACCATCAACACTATCACCAACGCTATGTGACTATCGCTATCACTATCCCCCAGCCCTGCATAGTACTGTAGCTAAGTTAATGAACTATGTTAAGAGGCGGGTGCCCAACCCCGAAAGGGGTTGAAATAGGGGAGCTATCCCCCCCCGCCAATGGCGGCTTTCTAGGGCTTTTCCTAGCTGATGCTGAGAGGATTGGGTTCTAGTCATGTGGTGATGGGCTGGTCTATCAGAGTGAGAGCTGAGCAATCTCTGCCATACCCATAGCTTACTCTGACTTTTCCTTTAACTTATATATTTTCTAGATCTCAAGTGACGGCGTCTCTTCCGTGGATTGACCTCCCAATCTACCGAGATTGGAAGCCAAAGCGTCACATTTTTCCCTTGCCCCTCAACTTTCTCTTCATAATTGCTGAGGGGCCCTGGGTGGGGCTTTGGTTTCCCGGGCGTTTCCGCACCCTCCTCAGCCCCCCACCATGGAGTGGCTTCGGTCACTCAGGCTTTATTGTGGTCGGCGGGGAGGGCTCTGTGGGGGCACTTGGTTATGGCCTTGGAATTGCTCGGGGCCATGGTGCTGTTCGGCCAGGCAGCTTGGGGAACAACAACAACAACAACAACAACAACTATGTTAAGACTGTAATGTTTGGATCCCAATCTGTGCCAAAGGGCTAATGTGTTACCTGTACCTTTCCAGTATGCTTGTGTGGTGTGGGTGGTAGTGACAGTAGTCCTGAGGGAGCAACATGGACGACAGTGAGGAGACATTGTGGCAGGGTCAGGCGGAGAACTACCCTACAACAACCACCACCACCACACACTCCACCATTCCTACCCCTATACTACCTCCCTCACCCCCACCACTGCACCACCCACCGCCAACAACCACAGCGGTCGGGCTGAGTCAGACGGAAGTGTCACCGACCAGCAAGTCACCCTCACCGGTATCAGAGGGCAACACTCAGCCCTCACGTCAACATGATCCCCACTTCACCACAGAGCAGGTTAGAATATTGGTATTTTTATTTATAGGTAAACTTGGATAATTGTCTGAAAGTCTCTGACTGTATCCCCCAGAACCTAACTTACTAAGCACAGTCCAAATTAGGTTAGATTTGGTAAGAATACTTGTCGTTCTCTAAGCTGCCTGGCCGAACAGCCCCGAGTCCGTAAGGAAGGCCATGGCCACAATCGTGCTTTCCCACAGGGCTCTCAAGGAGTGTAGATTATGTTGTTGGCGTAAGTAATTGTGTAGAATGCAGTCTTCTAGGATGTGTTTAACCCTCTCCGACATATGGTGCAATTTTGAGCCTATTGGGGATACTTTAAAGCCTTTGTTACCATCAGGGGTATTTAGAAACCTTTAGTTTAGTTACTTCAACCTCTGCAGTTGTCTTTGAGTTAGCTGTGGGCAGAAAACTAATTTTGAAGAGGTAATTATAAGAGAGAGAACTCTATTTCTTATTGCTAATCTGGCAACCTCTGCATCATAAATGCGTGAAAGGGTTAATATTATGGGGTGCTGTGTTGCATCCTGGGCAGGCATCCTACTAGGCTATTCATGGAAGCCACAAACATGGTGAAAATAGGATTTTTTTTTAAATTTGATTCTTGGGAGTTTGGAGGTAAAGCCTTTCAAACGAGTTTTACACGAAGGGTACAAAAAATAGACCTCAACTGTCCCATTTTCTCTGTGTCTATTTTCACAATGTTTAAGATAGATAAAATGTAATTAACACAACTAACCAAACCTAACCATATTTAAGTTAGGATAGAGAATCATTTGGTAGTTTAGGTTATTTTACTTCATTTTTATAATGATTTTCAACATTCATTCAAGTGTTACTGATGATATTCTGCTGCCTTAATTATAATTTTCAAATGCCGAGAGATGAATTGTCAGTATTTTATATTCAGTTATCAGTCTGGCTAGTATCCTAGAATAATATCAATAGAATGAGGCCTTAACCCTTGGAATCCAGGAGGCCTCATATGAGGCAAAATCCGCGGCTAAAAATTCGCCGCTATAATCATCAGAACTCGGCAACCACGCGTTGTAGCGACGTCATCTCTATGGCATTCTACAGACAACAAAACATTTTCTACAATTTGCAAAAATATTGACTGCTCTAGGTGGTCTCAATCAGTAGCTACTGATTTATGAAGTTTGAATATACCAAAATTCATATGAGGTCCCCCGGATCCCAAGGGTTAAAACTGGTACAGTACAGTACTATTAAGTACATTTGACATTATGCCTTTTAACTCATTTATGAAACTCGGCATCTTAACTGAAATGCATGCTATACACAGCAAATAAATTATTGATGGAAGTTTCAAGTCAAAATATAGCTAAACAGGTTATGTAAAAAAATACAATTTGTTTTTCACAAAATATAATGGTTAAAAGAAAACAGTCCACCACCTGGTCAGCACAAAGCTCCGTGGAGAGCATCTCTAGTATCCCAGTCATAGGGATGGTCTCTACTGACCTAGGCACTCTCTTCAGTATTGCAGGAGATGAGTAAATTATTATGTAAAACTTGGAAGAACAAACAGACCAAAACAGGGACAACACAATATAAAGACAAAAGAATTTATCAAAATCGCAATGTGGAAATACAAATACAAATTATACATATATTTTTTATGTTAAATGTGATGCTTATTAGAACGAGGGGCGTTGTGCTCTTGAGTGCTGCTAGTAGAGCTGAAAACACTTAGTAAGCTGGTAGTTAGGTACCATTAACCCAGTGAGACCCAGCGTCGCACGTGATGCGTCGGCAGTGTTTGATCACCAACTCCCAGCGACGCATCACGTGCGTCCGACATATAAAAAACACTTACGTGGCTCGTAAGGTAGGAAATGGCGGGAGAATAGGAGGGGGAGGTACCGTAGTGTGTGTGGGAGCCGGGCCAGTAGGTGTGAGCGGGCCGAGACAGCCGCGCGGCTGGTGGTGGTGGGCTTAGTGGGGATACTTTACACCCTTAGTTCACCGCCACTTTGAACCTTCATTACTCCGGTCGTATGGGAGCTAGAGGCTTGAGATTTATGTGAGACACTCCTTAGGATGTATGCCGTACAATGCCATACTCAGTTTTTACCCTAGTGCTCCCGGGCGGGTGGTCATGCGGGGGAGACGAACTTTTGACCCCCCCCCCCCCCCCCCAAATGACCGAAATGATTTTTTTTTTTTTTTCATTTCTCACCATTCTCTTCCATTTTGGCTCAACAAATTTTTTTGAGGCCCCCCCCCCCTAAAAAAATGTCCAAGGTGATTTTTTTTTTTTTTTTTTCATTTCTCATCCTTGTCTTCCATTTTAGCAAACAAAAAAAAGAAGTGAAAATGGCTTGGGACTGGGGTGAACAAAATATAACTAGCCGGGGCTCAACGGGTTAATATCTCATTATATTATGGGCGACCTAGAAGTGTTATTTTTTTTCTCCCTGTTCAGGCTCTTGTCTCAAGTCGCCCACCCCCAGCTATAAAAAAAAAGGGGTATGATGTGCCTTAGTAAATACAAGTCTCCCTCGATTTACGATTGGGTTACGTTCCTGAAAACCCGAACTTAAATAGAAAAATCATATAGCGAACCCTAAAACTAATGGGGTAAATGGGGATGCGTTCTCGGATTAGCCAAAACCCAAACAAAAACACCTAAAAACCTATAATAATATCGTAAATCAGGGCATCAGATAGCGAGGGAGACCTGTCTAAAGATTATTTTTTAACCTATGCGTTGATATACTATACAGTATATTTGTTTGTTTTAACCTACGCGTTGATATACTATACAGTATATTTGTTTGTTTTAACCTACGCGTTGATATACTATACAGTATATTTGTTTGTTTTAACCTACGCGTTGATATACTATACAGTATATTTGTTTGTTTTAACCTACGCGTTGATATACTATACAGTATATTTGTTTGTTTTAACCTACGTGTTGATATACTATACAGTATATTTGTTTGTTTTGTAACAGGGTGGTGTAAATGAAGGAGAGTCCAGTGATTACAGTGATGAGGAGTCTTTGGAGGACCTGGGAGAGGAGGAGGAGGATCTATCAGAGGAGGAGGAGGCCGAACCATCACACTCGGAGAAAGACCAAGGTGCATTCTCATCACCTATAATGGATAAAGATAAGGTAAGGTTTGCCTGCAGTCTGTGGTACCGGGTATGTAAAGTGGACTGACACTTGTAAGTAACAGGGTGTCAGACGAGAGACCTATTTCCGTCTTTTTTTTTAGTAATTATTACTAACGCTACGATTACATGTACAGTATGCTTTTTATGTGTTCGGAAGTGATAAAATAGCCCAAACAATACAATTTCATGTCAATTTTCATATATTCTTGCTCATAATCACTCCAATCTTAAGATAAAAAAATCCGGTTTGACACACTGTGTAACTATTATAATTTAATTTACTGTACTGTAAATTGCAGCGTCTGTCTGAAGTACAGCATCGTGAAAAGGTCTTGTAGATTAATATTGACAATAAAACTTTACCGTCCTTACCTATAGAACCTGTCTTTTGGAATACATGTGATATATCTTTTGGATATTCGGTTTTTAATAATTTGCCTCTGTCTTTCAGGCAAGGAACTAAGGTGTGTGTCCGAACTAAATACCAAGGGTTCAAACATTTACCGTACCTTGTATATAAATCTTGTATTTAGGTCTTTCATACTTTGGTAGAGTGAAGTAAAGTACTGTACTGATCGACAGCCACAGGTTTCGAAAAGCCTGGGGATCGCATAAGTGTGGTTGTAATGTAGGTTTGGGTGGCTTTTATGGTTAAATTCAAGCAACCTTTCACGGCGATATGTGCACGCTTACGGTGATGACCGCTATACAGGTACGTCTAATTTGATTTTTTTTTTTTTTTATTATTATCCCATGGCCAGCTGTTATTATTATCCCATGGCCAGCTGTTATTATTATCCCATGGCCAGCTGTTATTATTATCCCATGGCCAGCTGTTATTTGCCCCTTGTTGGCAATATATTATTATGTTCTCTCCACCAACCAACTTTACTCCTAAACTCCATTAATGAAAATAACAAACACATGAAAATAAGTCCTGAGGGGTAAGGTGAGAAGGGGGAAATTGTCCTGAGGGGTAAGGTGCAAAGGGGGAAGCCCCCTCAGCCCAATCATCATCAGTGTGTCAAACCAAAGCAATTTTGTTTGAATACTAGCATAAATATGAGAAGGAATGAAGGAAAATGAAATAGCATTGATTTGGCTATATTATCACTTCCATTGACATAATTTGAACTATAAACCATGATTACAACTTCACATATACAGTACGGTACAATAATAAAGACTAAAATATAATGGACTCGGGTTTCATTTGACACCCTGATCATCATCAATCTGATGCCCCGTTTCCAGAGGAAGCACCCCAAAAGGGATGACCATGGCAGAAACTGCCTCCAGGCTCCCAGACATACCTCTACAGTGCTATTTCCACTAAGTGGATTATGACTCTTAGCACTGAAAGAGCAGTCTTTCACCCGGGGTGGCAGTTCCACCGCTGTTTTGCTATTTTATTTACCCCAGTGGTGCCCTGGCTGGAAGCATACCAAGCACAGGATTTTTTTGAAGATAGGAACCAGTGGTCCACTGCTACAGAAACTGATTGCACCACCAAAGTGGTGGGCGGTGGGGTCGCCACATCCCTACTCCACAGAGAGAAAGGCCGACTTGTGCCAATGGGCTGTGAGAGTAAGACACTAGGGAACCATGGGGCACACCATTATGGCCAAACTGCCTTCACCACTCAGGAAAAAGTTAGAAATAAGAGTGATGAAAAGGTAAAGTCAGAACTGGCTGTAGGAAGTAGAGGACACCAACCCTCACTCTGAGAGATCCAGCCCACCACGCCTAAAATCAGTCAAATTAGAAGCAAACATTACATTCTTAACTCAGAGCGTGCAAATCACCCACCACAAAAGGTTGCTTGAATAATACCGCCTTTACTAGGGTAGCTACATCGGTAGAGATGACGGGGAAACTATTATATTGTAAAACTTGCAAAATAAACAAACTAAAACTTGGACGAACACAGTAAAATGACAACAAACTTATCAAAATTGCTATGTGGAAACAACATTTAAGCAAAATGATAATTTATAAATAAAAGAACACAATGAATCACATAGGGTGTACATTACTACATGAGCAAGTTAATCTGTTTCCCAAGCAAACTAATCCCTTGAACATGACGAGGTGCATTGTTATATGTGCGATCAGTTTACTTGGGAAACAAATTGACTTGCTCATGTAGTTGTGTACACCCTATGTGGTGGATTGTGTTCTTTTATTTCAAAATTTTATTTTATTAAGCGTTGTTTCCATAGCGATTTTGATCAGTTATTTTGCATTTATCTTGTGTCGTCCCAGTTTTAGTTTGTTTATTTTGCAAGTTTTACATTATAATTATTGATTTTTAAAATTAATTGTTCTTGTTAAAAGAGTACTCTTTGTTTAAATCTGTTGTTGCTTCTTCATATTTTGCAATTATTTGTCTTTATTATATTACAGTATATCTATTCATTGTCGATAGTATCAATTGCATGCTTTTGCGATTTCCTTAGTTTATTTGTACAATAAATGTAGGTAATTTGTAGGGTAGTAATTGTTAGGGGTCACTTGAGACATGCTATGCTTACAGGTACCTACCCGATAGCACTATCGTTAGTGAGTGATATTTGTATTTTGTACTATTGTTATTATCTTGTCAAGTTGCAAATTTGATTTTAATAGAACAATTTGACACTTAATGTAGTTTCTTTATTCATGCAGAGTTTAGTAAAAATTTACCAGAACGTCCCCGACTTCCCAAATTGACTAATTCCTTGAACGTGACGACAGTGCGTTGTTATGTGTGCGATTAGTTTGCTTGGAAACCAGATTAACTTGCGCATGTAGTAATGTACACCCTATGTGGTGGATTGTGTTCTTTTATTTATAAATTATTATTTTACTTAAACGTTGTTTCCACATAGCGATTTTGATTAGTTATTTTGTCTTTTTACTGTGTTTGTATACGTTTTGGTTTGTTTATTTTGCAAGTTTCACATTATAATATAACAATTAACAACGCACTATCGTCACGTTCAAGGAATTAGTCAATTTGGTAAGTCTGGGACGTTCTGGTAAATGTTTACTAAACTATTCCATAGAAGTGTTGCAAGTTTGAGTCTTCCACAGGACATGCATTTAAAATATGCCAACCGCTCAGATAGTTGTTGTTGTTGTTCCCTAAGCTGCCTGGCCGAACAGCCCCGAGTCCCTGAGGAAGGCCATGGCCACGATCGGGCTTTCCCACAGAGCTCTCATTGAGTGTAGATTGTGTTGTTGGCGTAAGTGGTTGTGTGAAATGCAGTCTTCTATGATGTGTTTAATGGTATGGGGTGCTGTGTTACATCCCGGGCAGGCGTCGACAACGGAGTAGCTCAGATAGGGGTGGGCAGGGAGGGAGAGAGGACAATAATTGTGTGTGATACCGTGTGCTGGGTGTTGTTTTGATATTTCTTGGTGTCTGTGGGTGTGTTGCCATGTAGTTTAGTGGGTGGTCTTGGTTCGTGGAGGCTGCTGCCAGGAATTGAGTGCCTCTCATGTCCAGATGGTCTTTGACTTTGAGGATTTTGGTTTCTTGATGTAGGTGATCTGTGGGTGCAGTAGCTGTGCAGCCTGTAATGATCTTCAGGGCTTTGTTTTGAATAGTCTGTAAGGTCTTATGATGTGTTTCAGCTAGGTTAGAAGCCCAGGCTGGGCTTGCGTATTCCATCACTGATCTTATGTATTGTTTATATACTGTGGTGGTAGTTTCTTTGTTGTGTCCAAATTTTGTGTGAGCAAGTGACCTGAGGGCGTTAAGTCTGGGTGTCAGTTTCTTTTTAATGTTTGTGGTGTGCTGTTTGAATGTCATATGAGTATCATATGTTACTCCTAGGATTTTGGGTGTGTGTGTATGTGTTAGGGGTGTGTTGTTTATGGTGAGTTGAGGGATGTATTCGTGTTCTCCTGTCCAACTTGTGAGCAGGGTTGCGGTGGATTTGGCTGGGGCTAGATTAAGTCTGTTTGTAGTGCACCAGCCATGTAGTGTGTTGAGATAGGGTTGAAGGAGATCTGTTGCTCTTTTTGGGTCATGGTGTGTGCATGTGAGTGTTATGTCATCTGCATAGGAGGCTAAGTTTATTTGGGGCGTATTGGATGTAGTTATATCGTGCATGTACAGATTGAAGAGTGCGGGCGATAGGACGGATCCTTGTGGGACTCCGTTTGGAAAGTTTCTGATTTTAGATGACTGACCGGCAAAAGATACGTGTGCACATCTGCCTGCTAGGAAGTTGGCCAGCCACCTTTTTGTGTTGTTGTGCATGTTTGTGTTGTAGATTTTGTTTGTTAGGTTGTGGCGGGGGATGGCATCGAAGGCTTTACTAATGTCGAGTGTGGCTAATAGTGATCTGTGTGGTGGTCTAGCTGAATTGATGCCGTCGAAAGCTCTTTGTGTAAGGTCAGATAATGGATAGTGGCTCAGATAGTGGATGAGTTTACCATAAATTCCAGTAAATTAACTAAATAGCCACCCCGTTTCAGTGGGATGAGGCTCATTTAAAAATATATAATAAATTTTATGTATTTTAGTTCATATATAATTAAATTAATAATGATTTGTATTTGTGCACTTACAGGAAAACGATGTCAAGAAATCGTTGCTATCGTTGTATTCCGGAATGAGTGACATTATGGGTGAGAGTGTCCACAGTGGCTCCTGCTCCTCCACCACCTCCTCCGGTTGTTCCACCCCCTCCTCCCAATACCTCTCACCCGTTAAGGCTCCCGTCTTGGGGGGCGGGGGTATTAGTAGTAGTCTGATAGCTCCCCAACTTAAATCTCTGGGAGGCGGCGGGAGAGCTACCCTAACCACTGGACAGATATCTATGGGGGTTGGAGGAAGAGCAACACCAACCATAGGCCAGACTTCTATAGTTGTTGGTGCAAGAGCTACACCTACTGTTGGTGAACGACCGACACCCACTACCGGTCTAACTTCCATAGGGGTCGGAGGAAGAGCTACACCTACTATCGGGGCCGGGGGAAGAGCTACACCTACCATTGGGGCAGGGGGAAGATCGACACCTACTCTCGGGGTCGGAGGAAGAGCTACACCTACCATAGGGGTTGGGGGAAGAGCGACACCTACCATCGGGGCCGGGGGAAGAGCGACACCTACCAAAGGGGTCGGAGGAAGAGCTACTCCTACCATTGGGGCTGGAGGAAGAGCTACACCCACTACCGGCCCAGGTGGTAGAGCTACACCCACCTCCGGTCTAGCTAATATTGGTGGAGGGCGGGCCACTCCGACCTCCGGGGTGGCCTCTCTGTCCTCCACCCTGGGCTACAAGGGCGGTGGAGGGCTGTTGGTTCATCATCCAGTCACGCCCAAGAAGAGAGTTGTCAACAAGGAGAACACGGACCATCTTAGTGAGGAAATCAGCCTTGGTTACAGGTATGCAATATTTTACCTATTAGGATTGTTATTTTCAGGTCTGGGACCTGGGAATCTTGCTAGGGACCTCAAATGGACCTGGGTCTCTTGGTCTTCTCCTTGGCGACCTAGGTGTTTTTTTTGGGGGGGGGCTTTATTTTGAGTCCGCCACCCCCAGCTATGGGATATGTGTCTGTGTATATACATACATTTAGGGTAAGTCAGGGTAATTCCGCTGTGACGGCAATAATATAATAAATTCAAAGGCCCACAGATGCCTACCTAACAAGGTCATACGAGGTTTTGAGCCATTGTGCAGACAAATAGCTTTTGGGAAAGGAAATTGTTTGCCAACTTATTTGAAAAACAATGTACCTACCTACCTATGTTCACCTATGTGGAGTTCGCCACTCTTGCTAGTGGCACCGAGGAGCGCACCGCCCTTCGTTGTAGTTTGAGTCGCATACATAGATAATAAACTAAAGAAAATCGTCTAATGGTAACCAGAATATGATTAAAATTACGTCATGGTGGTTAAGGGGAAATGTGCCGGTTTTCTGGACCACTTTCTTCCTCATGTTTACCCCCATTAGTTTTCAGATGTTAAGATGTTTGCCCCATTAGTTAGTCGATTTAAGACCTTTCACCCCGTTTCTTCATCAATATTTAGACCTTTCTTGCTATTTATGTGTCGATTTATCCCTGGCGAATGATAGGGAGCCTGTAATGTTGGAAGTACCGGCCTTCGGTTGGGACATTTTTCTACCGAAAAATGTACAAATTAATCTAGAAGGGGGATCTAATGGATGTTTTTTTAAATTTGATGGAGGTCTATGGAGGAAGATAGAAAAATAATGAATACTGTACATGCAAAAATTGCCCTAAAAGTGAACCATCCCCCCTTAACCCGGTAGCTGCAGGAAGACTCTTTAAGATGATGATGCAGTTTTTACCACCATACACTCCCTGCTGAATAGCAAGGCTAGGGTGGGTACCCTGATGAATCAGGGACTTAGTGAATAGTTGCCACAGATTTGCTAGACCGCACCATTCACCAACAGCACTGACATCTGCCAATAAGTTCAATAACTCACCGGCTGGCCCGAGGCTCGAACCGTCAACCTCACGGTTAGCAGGCGAACGCTCTACCAATCGAGCTATGGCCTAAAGAAAAAAAAAATTAATACTCCTCAGTGGCACTAAAAAAAAAAAATGTTTAGATGAGATAATTTCACTCCATTACTTGCTACCTCTCCTACACATGTGTCCGAACCCCCCCTTTTCCCTCCTTCCCCCCCTTCTAAATTATCAGGTATTTTCTCTATTATTCCCGATATTTATCAAGTATTTTCGTGGGAGGACAAGTGGGTGAGAGGGAGGAGTGTAACTCCGACCCTCCAAGCCAGTCTGAAAGGTCCCCTATCCTCTCAGAGCCGCGCGACACACGAGAGAGTGAGGGTGTTAGTCTCTCACTGCTCAAGGTCAGATTATGACCGCGGGGCTAAAATACAGTATACAATTTTCACCAGCCAATTGCTGTTACCACTGTTTTAATGCTTTTCCATGTTCATATTAAAAGTAAAATAGGCGCATATGGATAAGTATTAATTATATATATATGGTAAATTAACGATTTTAGTGAGGAATGAATCAGAATATCTACGCACCGCGGGCACTTTCAAATACCATACCTGCGCAGCTTAGAGGTTAAGGTAGACTACCATCATAATTATCATCATATTTACCAGTGATATTTTTCTTTGCAGGATATTGGTTGAGCTGATGTCGGACTATAACAAAGGCAGCAACTCTCCCTTCATGGAACCAATAGACCTGGATGCTGAGAAGAACAAGGAGTACCAGGAAGTGGTCAAGAAACCCCTGTGGCTGAAAAAGAGTAAGTTATTCAATAATAATAATATCCCGGACTTCCCAAATTGACTAATTCCTTGAACGTGACGATAGTGCGTTGTTATATACTGTACATACATACATACATAAAATTCTAAGACTGAGTGCTATACACATACGTGCAGTTTCAGTCTCTTGTCCTAATGGTGGCGTTCCAGGCAACCCTGTTAAGGGCTGCTTCACTTGTCAAGTTTTTGAATTTGAGATCGGCACGTATAGTCCGATGTCAGGTCTTCCTCGGTCCACCCCTTGGTGCAGCTCCCTCCACAATCACAGACCTGCATTTTTTCACCCAATTTTGTTCATCCATTCTCTCCACATGTCCATACTATCCCAGTCTACTTGTACGCAAGGCGGGTGCCCAACTCCGAAAGGAGTTGAAGTAGGGGAGCTATCCCCCCGCCAAAGGCGGCTTTCTAGGGCCTTTCCTAGCTGATGCTGAGAGGATTGGGTTCTAGTCATGTGGTGATGGGCTGGTCTATCAGAGTGAGAGCTGAGCGATCTCTGCCATACCCATAGCTTACTCTGACTGTTCCTTTTACTTATATATCTTCTAGATCTCAAGTGACGGCGTCTTTTCCGTGGATCGACCTCCCTACTGCCAACCTAAAAGTTGGCAGATTGGGAGCCAAAGCGTCACATTTTCCCCTTGCCCCTCAACTTTCCCTTCATAATTGCTGAGGGGCACAGGGCCTTGGGTGGGGCTTTGGTTTCCCGGGCGTTTCCGCGCCCTCCTCAGCTCCCTGCCTTAGAGTGTCTTCGGTCACCTGGGTTTTGTTAGTGGTAAGCAGGGAGGGTTTTGTGGGGGCGCTCTATGGCCTTGGCTTTGCTCGGGACCTTGGGGCTGTTCGGCCAGACAGCCTGGGGAACAACAACAACAACCCTTAGCTCAGGCTAGGGCCAGCCCTATGAGAGTCTCGTACTGTGACTCAGTGGTCTGGTTAAACTACTGTGATAAAAAAAATAATAATTAATGAAATATGAGTTTGATACAGGGCCAAGCAACAGAATTAAGACCTTTAGTGCCATGTAGGTGTCAATTTTTTCCTGGGGAGCGATAGCAAGAATGTAATTTAAGAGGAATTTTTCTTCCATAAAATGTACAAATTTACCTTGAAAGGGGTTCTAGGGCGTGTAATTTTTTACCCTTTGAGTACCAGCGACGTGTGTTATGTTATATTCTAGCTTTGTTTAGACGATATTATGCAGCTTGGGAAGGACCCGTGGTAGTTAAAAGGGTTGGTAGAGATAGTTTGAAGCCATGTTATTACCTGAGGTCCTCCCTAAGCTGTATACAATCTTCTAATAGTTGCCAGAATATGATGAAAAGGACGTCCCTGGTGCTGTACGGGTTAAGCGTGATGAAGGTCTAGGCAACAAACTATAAACCTCCCCTTAATTCCACATCTTTCTTGTATCCCACAGTCAAGGAGGATGTTCTGGGAGGGAAGTATGAGAGCTTGACGGATCTGGTCGGAGATGTGCGGACCATGTTGGAGAACTGTTATCGCTTCTATGGCCCGGTTAACGCCACCGCCAAGAAGGGGTTGAGGCTGGAACAGATGATGGAACAGAAGATAGCCCTCCTGCCCAAGTAAGTATTTTGTACATTCTTCTTAACCCTTTGTGTAACAGCGACGTGTGTTATGTTATATTCTAGCTATACAGTCAGTCCCCCCAATCCGCGCCTATATGGGCGGCATTACACGACGGGTATTGGGGATAACATAACTTATGGAGAAAAATACATATGGGCGGCAGCCCTCATTTCCACCCACATTTGACGGTAATTTTTGATAAAAATCAATACTAATTGGACAACCAAGCATACACAATAATAGAAACATAAACAAGTCATTCCTTACATTAAAAATAAATGCTATAAGTACAGTAGGTGAGAATAGTGGGGGCTCCGAGGCAGACCCCCGCGACAGGCGAGTTCATATAGCCTAGGCGTAGGCTTCCCTGGCCCCGTCACTGTCACTGGCCCCGGCCCCGTCTCCGGATATACCCATAGATTTCCCGATCGCAGTAGTGCCTTCACCAGTTTATTCTTCCTAGGCATTTTTAAGAGTTGTTGAAGGGTGTAGGAAGGCGGTTGTTACACAATAAATGGGTCAAGTCTCAGCGCACGGACGCTTAAGGATATTGGGACTGAGAAGGAAGCGTACGTTTGGTTATGTGTGTGTGTGTGCTTCCTTCTCAGTCCCAATATCCTTAAGTGTCTGTGCGCTGAGACTTGACCCATTTATTGTGTAACAACTGCCTTCCTACACCGTTCAACAACTTAAAAATGCCTAGGAAGAATAAACTGGTGAAGGCACTACTGCGATCGGGATATCTATGGGTATATCCGGAGACGGGGACGGAGCCAGTGACAGTGACGGGGCCGGGGAAGCCTAGGCCTCCGAGGGGTGGCGCGTAATACAAAAAACAGCATTTTTACACCACTCTTCAACTGTGATTCGTGTTTTGTGGGGTCAATACGTGTTTTAGGGATTTTGAGTACCTGTTTTACCCCTCGGCGCGGAATAGGGTAAACGCGGACTGAGGATACGTGTATTAGGGGGACTGACTGTATTTAGACGATATTATGCAGCTTAGGAAGGATCAGTGGTAGTTTTGTTGTTGTTGTTGCTGTTCCCCAAGCTGCCTGGCCGAACAGCCCCAAGGCCCCGAGCAAGGCCAAGGCCATAACCGAGCGCCCCCACAGAACCCCCCTGCCGACCACAATAAAGCCTGGGTGACCGAAACCACTCCATGGCGGGGAGCTGAGGAGGGTGAGGAAACGCCCGGGAAACCAAAGCCCCACCCAGGGCCCTGTGCCCCTCAGCAATTATGAAGAGAAAGTTGAGGGGCAAAGGAAAAATGTGACGCTTTGGCTTCCAATCTTGGTAGATTGGGAGGCCAATCCACGGAAGAGACGCCGTCACTTGAGATCTAGAAAATATATAAGTAAAAGGAAAAGTCAGAGTAAGCTATGGGTATGGCAGTGTAGTTGTTGTTGTTGTTGTTGTTCCCCAAGCTGCCTGGCCGAACAGCCCCAAGGCCCTGAGCAAGGCCAAGGCCATAACCGAGCGCCCCCACAGAACCCTCCCCGCCGACCACAATAAAGCCTGGGTGACCGAAGCCACTCCATGGCAGGGAGCTGAGGAGGGTGCGGAAATGCCCGGGAAACCAAAGCCCCACCCAGGGCCCTGTGTCCCTCAGCAATTATGAAGAGAAAGTTGAGGGGCAAGGGAAAAATGTAGTGTAGTTAAAAGGGTTGGTTGAGATAGTTTGAAGCCTTATAATTGCTAGAGATCCTTCCTAAACTGAGTAAAATTGATTAGTAGTAGCCAGAATGAAATTAAAAAGATGTCGCCGGTATAGTAGGGGTTAACACCAATAACTGCCAAATGAAATTAATGAAAGCATGTGATTCGCCCATGGTTCAAACCTAGGATATCTCATACAGAACTTACACGCTCTAACCATTAGGAACCATTACACCATTAACCCCTTCTGTACCGGAGACGTTTTTTTTAGTTTATTCTGGCTACTATTAGATGATTTTATTCAGCTTAAAATAAAAAAGGTCTCCAGTAATTAACAGGCTTCGTACTATCTTACTTATCCTTTCATACTACCACAGATCCTTCTTAAACTGCACAAACTCATAAATATAGCTAGAATAAAATTAAAAGTACATCACCGGTATAGAAGGGGTTAAGTTAGAGAGTGGGAGTGAGTGACAAGTGAAGAGAAAAAGAATAATTGACAGAGTGGCTCAGAGAGAGAGAGAGCAACATAGGATAGTCTTCTGTAATGGAAGTATAAGAGTCTGATGGATTTTATCAGAGACCATTAGACCATGTTGAAGAATGGTTACTATACCCTGTTCCAAGTAGGTAGGTCAGAAATCATGAACCCTACCTAGCCTCTGTAACTAAAAAAAGGGATATAGCAAATGGGCTGTACATTTCCAAACCTATTCCCTGGCTGACCCTTCCCAAATAGTAGAAATGTTAGCTCGATTACCCAAGTAATTTGTGAGTTATAGAGGTCAATGTTCAAGAGTTTAGGCCTACTTACTTACTTGGAAGTTGGAAGTTGGAACAGGGTATACTTTTGTGGTCCTGTCAATGCCACTGCTAAAGCTCAGTTCACACATACAAGAATTAACATGCCGTCCGGCCCCGACCTCTTAATTTGCCTGCAAACGGGCAAGGACGCCGGCAAAATCGCCTATGGTCGGTACAGGGACGTGTGGTGTCGCCAGCACACGGGACGCGGGGCTGGAGGCGGCGAACATTTTGTGCATGCATAAAATGGTCGGCGTGGGTCAGGGCAACTGCCACAAAACGTGTCAGGCCGGGACACACACGGGAGCATTCGGCGTCTAGACGGCGACGAACGGAATGAGAACGGCAGCAAAAAACCGTTGGAAGGAGAGTCGGCGATGTGGCACTGTCGCGTCACGTGAGCTGGTGACACCGCACGTCCGTGTACCGACCATAGGCGATTTTGCTGGCATCCTTGCTCGTTTGCAGGCGAATTAAGGGGTCGGGGACGGACAGAACGTTAATTCGTGCATGTGTACCATGAGGCCTCCTGATTGATGCCGTCTTGCCTATTTTTTTGGTCGTGGCCGGACTGGACGTTAATTCGTGCATGTGTGAACCGAGCTTAAGAAAGGACTAAGACTTAGACTAATGATAGAATAGACGATTACCCTCCTACGTAAGTAAGTCAAAGAGAGTGTTAAGGATGAATAGAGCGAAAGTGAATTACTTAGAGAAGGAGAAGTAACATGTGTTTGTTGTTTAATATTCTCTACCTGCGTATATATTTTTTATAGGAACATTTATTGATACATACAGTACTTTAAATTAAGCCATATTGTACCAGCGACGGCGAATCGCCGTCAGTAATAAAGTCATTCGTCAGTACCAGCGACGGAAGATCTCCGTCAGTACTATACAGTCCTTGTAACTGCCCGTATTGAGCGGTACCAGGTACCGTGACTTGTACGCACTGTCTTTAGACCTTGGCAACACTTCTCAGCTTATATTCAAGGGCTCCAGACTAGCTGGCTCAGTATTCCTCCAACTTTTGAGGTGGAAGGGTATTCTCTCTCGACTCTGAAGCCATTTTGGCCACATTGCCTGGTACTGGAGGGTACATTAATTTTATGGTAATACCCTGTGGTACAGAAGGGGTTAATATTATACAGTACGGTAGTTATAAACTTTATTTAAACTATTGGCTCCTGAAAAAGGAGCATGAAATGCTCTAAAATCTTAACTGTTTAATGTAATTCTTAAAAAGATATATTTACCACACATATTCAAAATATTGTACAATCGGGGGTATTAAGTGTTGTCATAGATTCCAATGGTTTTCACTCAACAAGTGTTATTGGTACCTTTATAGTTATTGGGAAAAGTGCTTATCCCTCAGAGTATTAGTCAGTGTCCGAAACTTTGTGAAATGTCTGATAACACTTATTAACCTCGACCGTACATTACGGTAAACATTGTAATATACTTGTTATGGCCAATCTAAACATGTACAGTCAGCTAAATAAGTGATGGCGCGGCACCAAGTATATTTCAATCAATAATTGGTATCAGCACTATCTAAGCATTAATTCATTGTTTCAAGTGAGATATGCAAACATTTTCCTATCTTTACACACCCTATTCAACATCTGACAACAGACATTAATACTGCACCCAGGGAGCTAAGCATAAATATAGCGGAGACACAACATATTTGGCCAACTAACTGCACTACAGGAAACTTCCTTTTATCCAAAAATCATGAGTCTTTTGAAATTTTGGATAAGCGATTTTTACGGATAAACAAGTCCCTCTATACAGAGCTAAATATGTGTACAAGTGGCCAAATATGTGTACAAGTGGCCAAATATGTGTACAAGTGGCCAAATATGTGTACAAGTGGCCAAATATGTGTACAAGTGGCCAAATATGTGTACAAGTGGCCAAATATACTGTTTTCAATCCATTTTAAAACAATTTCTAGGCTGTCTTAACTTCAAATTATCATCTACTGTAATTCAATCAATGTCTACTTCACAGGGGTTCAATTGATGCAATTAAGCACCCAGAGTGGCTCAAATAAGTGAAAACTAGGGAAAAATACGGATATCAAAAACTTTGGTTAACTGAAATTTTTGGATATTTGAATTTTGGATAAAAGGGAGTTTACTGTATATGATCTTCAGGTATGTAGCATAAATCCCTGTATAGAGAATAACATCATTACATCCCTTCCTATATTCTCAGAGAGTTGCGTGAATTGTGCAGCCTGGAGAAGACCTCGGGCCAGGCCCCCGAGGACATCACTCAAACACACAGGAACAAGACCGCGAAGATCTCCGTCAATGGTATGCATATTTTAATATACTGTATACGTACAGTAGATGTATTTTGATCAACTTTGCCTCTTTGCTATGTAGACATTTTTCAAAAGCTGAGTAAGATGGTCTACAAATAGTCAGAATAACATGAGAATCGTCAGGTGAATAGGATTAAGGGGAGCTGGTATTTTTTTCTGGATACCCTTCTCCCTCATGTTTAGCTCCATTAGTGTGACGATTTTAAGGCCTTTCGCCCCTTTTCTGTCAATATTAAGACTTTTTGTGTCATTTTTTCTACCAAAAAATGTACAAATATATCTTGAAAGGGGATCCTGGATTTTTTTTTCTTCAAAGTTTGATAGAGGTCTAGAGACGAAACTAGAAAAATAATACCTGTATATGAATTAAATTATACAACTTGAAAACGAACTCAAAAGTTACTGTTCAAATTAATATAACGAACTCATTAAAATGAAAAGCTATCGAAACGACAACACATTAAATAATGCACCAAAAAGTGGACCATCCCCCCTTAACCCCTTCTGTACCAGCGACGTTTTTATATACTATCCTAGCTACTATTAGACGCTTTTATTCAGTTTCCAAGCATCTAACCGGCTTTGAACTATCTCACCTAACCCATTTAGTGGGTACCACAGATCCTTCTTAAAGGTGAATTCCAGGGATGAAACCTATTCAAACTACAATGTCCATTGGGATCTGCTTAGTTTTAGGTACAGTATATGATACTGAAGAACTTTCATCAATGTGTCCTAACAATATTGAAATATAGCTTATCTAAGTTATTTTATGTGGCGCGAACTGGCGTGTTTACCATGACGTAACTGTAGCCAATGGCGGGAACTCTCGACATGCGGAAACACCCGGGAAACCAAAGCCCACCCAGGGCCCTGTGCCCCTCAGCAATTATGAAGAGAAAGTTGAGGGGCAAGGGAATTTAATGGAATTGTATCGATATTGCCCATATACAGTACATATTACAGTATATTCATGCCAAGTTATGACCCTGCATAATCTTTGTTTTTTCGTTCATTCCTGTAGTTCACCTTTAACCCGCAGAGTGCCAGACAATTATTGACCCTATGCATCTGCCAGTGCCAGAGGATTTTTTTTTTTTTTTTTTTTTTGGCTAAATCTATCAAGTTGGGTGAGAAAGGAAGGATAATGCTAAAAAAAACACTCCCCTTGTCCATTTTCGCCAGAAATCAGGTCCCCGATGGTCCTGAATGTAGCTGAAATTTTCAGAGTAAATCATCGACTTTTATGGTATCGGAACGTATAGGTAGGAGGGTGGTTTGGGGGATGGTGGGGGGGAAGGTAGAAGTGTAATTGACTCATGTTACAAATATGAAGCCAATTGGTGAGGTAGTTTCGCCACCACGGATTTTCCTTTTTTTCCTTTTCTTCGTACGGATACGCTGGAAGTGGGTGGTGGGAGGCGGTTGGGGGTGTGGTGGGGGGAAGGCAGAAGGGTAAGGGACTTGTCACACAAATATGGAACCGATTGGTGCAGTCGTTTCGCCGCCACAGATTTTCCTTTTTTTTCCTTGTGAGGCAACCGATAGTCAGCGAGTGGGTGGGGGGGAGGGTGTTGTGTTGGTGGTGGCAAGAAGCCAGAAGGGTAAGGTACATGTGGTAGAAATATGAAAGCCATAGGTGCAGTCGTTTCGCTGCTACAAATTGTTTTCGGCGTGGACGTATATATACGTCCCTGGCACTGGGCGTGACAACACCCTTGGGCGTATATATACGTCCCTGGCACTGGGCGTGACAACACCCTTGGACGTATATATACGTCCCTGGCACTGGGCGTGACAACACCCTTTGACGTATATATACGTCCCTGGCACTCAGCGGGTTAAACTGCACAAAATTGTTTAAATATAGTTAAAATATAACCACAAACATCCTCGGTAGTGAAAGGGTTTACAAGATATTTGTTTATGTTGCAGGTGATAATTTCTTCTCGTATGTGATGTACCGGGTGCGAGGGTGTCGGGCCCAGCGAGACAAGGACATGAAGAAGCGTCGTATGGAGGCCATGAGACAGGCGAAGAGGGATCGGGAGCAGGAGGTTATAGAGTGGGAGAAAACCCTACTGAAGGATCCCATAGAAACACATATGAGGGCTATGTGGGAGGTGAGACACATTTATTTTGTTTATACTGTATATACCGGTGGTGGGCTGGATCTGTCAGAGTGAGGATTGGTTTCCTCTATTTCCCATAGCCGGCTCTGACTATACCTTTTTCATCATTCTTATTTCTAACAATATTCCACATAGTTGTTGTTCCCCAGGCTGTCTGACCGAACAGCCCCAAGGTCCCGAGCATGGCCAAGGTCATAACCAATCGCCCCCACAGAACCCTCCCTGCTTACCACTAAGAAAGCCCAGGTAACCGAAGTCGCCCTCAGGCGAGGAGCTGAGGAGGGTCCGGAAACGCCCGGGCACCGAAGCCCCATCCAAGGCTCTGTGCCCCTTAACAAGGAGACTGGTTCGCTCTGGGGTGTTTGTGTGTATGGCCACCCTCATAAATGGGAGTAAGGCGTCCGGCAATAGATAGATAATTAATATGCTATCAGTAAATTGAACTGTCCTATAGAGCTGTGATTTCTACACCTGGAGAACATAAGATGAGCCATGTTCACAAATATTTTCACACGGATGTAGGAAATGAAACACCATGCATCCATAATTAGTTACACCATTTATAGCCTTCAAGGTAAACAACCATCCCTAAATTATAGTGCAATTATGAAGCTAACCCTTGAAGGGAGTGGGCTGTTTTTCTGGTCCCCCTTCTCCCTCATATTTAGCCCTGTTAGTTTTCAGATTTTAAGATGTTGCCCCATTAGTTTATTGATTTTAAGACCTTTCGCCCTATTTCTTTTTCAATATTATGACTTATAATTAGGCATAAATTTTTTTCCTGGCGAACGATAGTGAGCCTGTAATTTGGGAAGAGTAGGCCTTTGGCCGGGAAATTTTTCTACCGAAAAATGTACAAATTAATCTAGAAGAGGGATCTGATAGATGGTGTTTTAAGTTTGATAGATGTCTATACTTTATAAATATATGAAATGATCGACTAAAAAATAAACCCTTCCCTCTTAAATTAACATAGGTAAATTCTCAAAACTATAAAATCAACTCTAACTAATAATCCTTGTGAACCACCTCCAGCTGCCTCAGATTGGCCACTTCATCTACCTGACCCTGAAGATCCTGAACATCTACGAGGTTCCGCAGTACGAGGTAGAACGGATGCTACTAATGCCCCGAGCCTCCCGCACCCTGGCCATGCTGCTCACCTCCCTCTTGTCATCCCCGCAGCAGAGACTCAAGCTCAGTGAGAAGCCCTACATGCCCTACAAGGTCTGGGCTCGCAAGCTGGCTCACAAGACGCTTCTCTGGTATCGCTGCTTCTACAGGGAGAACCGGGACTCAAATAAGGTACATAGATAGTCTCTATTTTTACTGCCGACGGGAATTATCCATGTTCCCATCTTGATACTGGTACTCGACTATAGCAAGATTTTGTAATAAAGTATTTTGCCAATTATGAAAACTTTACATCAATGTGACACAGAGACATAGTAAATTCAATTTTTTAATAAAAATTGAAGAAAACAGTTGCTAAGGGATTTTGTTTTACTGTCAGCTGAAGTACAACCTATGATAGGCAGAAAATGCTGTCTAGGTTAGGTAGGTTCCCAGTATTACTGGTAGTAGTTTGAAGCTATAGTTTTGTCTACAGGTCTCCCTCGCTATGCGATGCCCCAATTTACGATACTTTTATAGGTTTGTAAGTGTTTGGGTTTGAGTTTTGGCTGGTCCCAGAATGCATCCCCATTTACCCCATTAATTTTAGGGTTCGCTATACGATTTTTCTATTTAAGATCGGGTTTTCAGGAACGTAACCCAATCGTAAATCGAGGGAGACTTGTATTCTACAAAAACTAGGACTAAGACAATGTAAAATAAACTATTACGGTGCATTGGTTAGGTTGCTCGTCACACAAGTGGGACAACTTCAGTTAAATCCTCTAGCTGGACATTGAGACAGATGAGCAGTCTCGCATCCGATGCCTCTGTTCATCTGGACCTATTTAGTAGCTTGCTATCTAACATTAAAGCTGGTATCACACAAGCACTTTTTCACTCAACATTTATCCTCAACGCTGGTCTGGCAGCTTATGAGGTCAACTTTTTACATATTCCTGTCGACTTCCCAAACTTGACTACTTCCTTTAACGTGACGATAGTGCGTTGTTATATGTGCGATTAGTTTGCTTGGGAAACAGATTAACTTGCTCATGTAGTAATGTACACCCTATGTGGTGGATTGTGTTCTTTTATTTAATAATTTTCATTTTAGTAAGCGTTGTTTCCACATAGCGATTTTGATAATTTCCTTTCCCTAGTAGTAATATCGATAGTAAAATAACTTATAACTGGTTTTTATTCCCAATTAATAAGATTTTGTAAAATCTGCACTAAAGTAGATGACTTTTGGGCTAGAGCTAGGTTACTATACAGACTCTTAGTGGACAGAGGTTTTGAGGCAAGTAAATTGTTCCATAAATTTAATCTTTTTAGGGTCAATTATTGTGACTGTATTCTAAAATTTGACATCAATAATTTTAATCAAGCATTTTTAACTTGAAGTTTCTTGTATAACCTCTGCTTACTTTTTGTCTGTATTTATTGTTTATCTTTTTCTTTTTCTATTATTATTATTATTAATATTGATGATTTTTTAAATTTATTGTTGTTAAAAGAGTACTCTTTGTTTAAATCTGTTGTTACTTCATATTTTGCAATTATTTCTCTATATTATATGTATTCATTGTCGATAGTATCAATTGCTTACTTTTGCGATTTCCTTAGTTTATTTGTGCTATAAATGTAGGTTATTTGTAGGGTAGTTATTGATAGGGGTCACTTGAGGCATGCTATGCTTACAGGTACCTACCCGATAGCACTATCGTTAGTGAGTGCTGTACTGTATTTTATATATTATTTTGTAATAGTATAGATATCTTATCAATATTTGTATTTTTTACTATTGTTAATGTCTTGTCATGTTGCAAATTTGATTTTAAATAATATTTTGACATTTAACATGTAGTTTCTTTATTCATGCAGAGTTTAGTAAAATTTGCCAGAACGTCCCGGACTTCCCAAACTTGACTACTTCCTTTAACGTGACGATAGTGCGTTGTTATATGTGCGATTGGTTTGCTTGGGAAACAGATTAACTTGCTCATGTAGTGATGTACACCCTATGTGGTGGATTGTGTTCTTTTATTTAATAATTTTCATTTTAGTAAGCGTTGTTTCCACATAGCGATTTTGATAATTTAATTTGACTTTATATTGTCCTTGTCCCAATTTTGGTTTGTTTAGTTTGCAAGTTTTACATTTTAATTTGACTATATTGTCCTTGTCCCAATTTTGGTTTGTTTAGTTTGCAAGTTTTACATTTTAACCTAAATTAATCTATCAGCAATCTAGTTTCTGATACCAGCACAAAATATCGCAGAAATGTTGCCAGAAAAATGTTGACCATCGAATGTTGAGTATAAAAGCTCTTGTGTGATACCGGCTTAACCAGCAAATCCTTACCAAATCATTGCCCTATAAATTATGCATTAGAAAAGTTCTTACACCATACAGGTCTCCCTCGATTTACGATTGTGTTACGTTCCTGAAAATCCGATCTTAAATAGAAAAGTCGTATAGAGAACCCTAAATTAATGGGGTACTGTAAATAGGGTTGCGTTCTTGGATCAGCTAAGACACAAACACCTAAAAACCTACCCGATAGCACTATCGTTAGTGAGTGCTGTACTGTATTTTATATATTATTTTGTAATAGTATAGATATCTTATCAATATTTGTATTTTGTACTATTGTTAATGTCTTGTCATGTTGCAAATTTGATTTTAAATAATATTTTGACATTTAACATGTAGTTTCTTTATTCATGCAGAGTTTAGTAAAATTTACCAGAACGTCCCGGACTTCCCAAACTTGACTAATTCCTTTAACGTGACGATAGTGCGTTGTTATATGTGCGATTAGTTTGCTTGGGAAACAGATTAACTTGCTCATGTAGTAATGTACACCCTATGTGGTGGATTGTGTTCTTTTATTTAATAATTTTCATTTTAGTAAGCGTTGTTTCCACATAGCGATTTTGATAATTTAATTTGACTTTATATTGTCCTTGTCCCAATTTTGGTTTGTTTAGTTTGCAAGTTTTACATTTTAATTGATATCGTAAATTGGGGCATCGGATAGTGAGGGAGGCCAGTACCGTACTTACTCTTACAGCAAACCTTGAGTCTTACCACCACTAATTTCCCTCTTCTTGTGTTTTGCAGGTGTTTGATCAGCTGGGTATTGAGCCACTGTTCTGGCAGGTGTGTGGTCCCACCAACCCATTTGACTGTCAGCTGTTCCATGAGATGACCTACCATCAGAGGGTCTGGCTCCTCAAGACCCTATGTGACTTCCTGCTGGTTAGTTTATTTGTTTGGATTGCATGGCTACCGTTCTGGAGTACAGTATTTATATCCTGATTTATATATTTTGTATAATTTTTATAGTTTCCTCCCTAGACCTCCATCAAGCTTAAAAACACACCCCTTAGACCCCCTTTTAAGATCAATTTGTACGTTTTTCGGTAGTAAAATGTCCCGGCCAAAGACCGATTCCTTCAAATTTCAGGCTTGCTATCGCTTGCCAGGAAAAAATTGACACTTAAATGGCATGGAAGGTCTTGATATTGACGAAGAAATGGGGCAAAAGGTGAAAAAACGTCAAACTAATGTTATAAACGTCTAAAATCTCAAAAATAATGGGGCTAAACGTGAGGGAGAAGAGAGTCCAGAGAAACTAACCATCCTCCCTTAACCCATCACACCCGGAAGAGCTCTGAGGCACCCATAAAAAACACACCCTGAGCTACCTGGAAGGGCTCTGAGGCACTCATGAGCTTAAAGCCTGTAAGCTTGGTGTGCGAGGCGTCCGTCCGACGTATGTAAACAACAGCCGGCTGGACCGACGCCCTGCATCTCCGACCACAAGAAGGAGTGCGTCGCTTGTTCGTGTGTGCCTGTATGTTATTGTTAAGTAGCGAAAAGTAGTGTAAAGTGGTTGTTTTTGCCATAAAGTTATCTCCAATGAAATCATCATCACAACTGAACCAGTTGTTGTTGTTGTTCCCTAAGCTGCCTGGCCGAACAGCCCCGAGTCCCTGAGAAAGGCCATGGCCACGATCGGGCCATGACTGGTTCAGTCAACTGAACCAGTTGACTTAGATAGCTCTACTTAACGCCATTCTACAGGTACGAAACACATTACGCTTGGGGATGCGCGGGAATGCAGAAGCAAGCAAAATAACAAAGATGCGGTATCCTAGGCGTAGACGTTTTTCGGCCAAAACCCCCGGGTTTCGGGGAATATATAAGGAATACGTAGCCGGGGCTGGAGGGTTAAACAGTCCGACAAATTCACTGGAGCATTTTTTTCAACAATGTCAGTATCTTTGACCTTGATGTTAATATGATCCTAAAAGAGTTGCTTGAGTGTCTCGTTTTGGTTAACCCATGCAGTACCAGGGACGTAATTTTTATCATATTCTGGCAACTATTAGACCATTTTTTTTTAGCTTAGGAAGGACCTGTAGCAATAATAAGGCTTCAGACTATCTCAGCCAACCCTTTTAACTACTACAGATCCTTCCTAAGTTGCATAATATCGTCTAAACATAGCTAGAATAAAACATAACACACGTTGCTGGTACTCAAAGGGTTAATGATGCATTGAACAAAAGGTTGGAACCAATTCTTCTACCAAGACCTATGTCACAGGTTCTGGTTGCCATGGTAACCAGTGGCGCTTGGCCATGTTTTGTTGTTGGAAGGCACTGCCACAACAACAATTATAATGTCAAACTTGCAAAATAAACAAACAAAAACAGGGACGACACAACACATACGTACATACATAACATTTTAAGACCGAGTGCTCCACACATACGTGCAGTTTCAGTCTCTTGTCCTAATGGCGGCGTTCCAGGCAACCCTGTTAAGGGCTGCTTCACTTGTCAAGTTTTTGGATTTGAGATCGACACTTGTAGTCCGATCCCAGGTCTTCCTCGGTCCACCCCTTGGTGCAGCTCCCTCCACAATCACAGACCTGCATTTTTTCACCCAATTTTGTTCATCCATTCTCTCCACATGTCCATACCATCCCAGTCTACTTGTACACATCACCTCGCTAATACTCTTTATACCTAAACGTCTCCTCAGCTCAACATTTGTTATTCTATCCTGCAGCCTGGCCCCACACATCCATCTCACCATTCTCATCTCATTACGTTCCATTCTGTTGACATCCTCTACTTTAATGGCCCATGTTTCTGAGGCATACACCTTTCCCGTCAAGGGGAGAGGCATTCTTTTCATGGTCAGAATTGGCAGCAGTTCTCTGAACTTCCCCCAGCCACATCTAATTCTAGCGACAGTGGCAGCCTCGGCCCCACCACCGGCAGAGATGGTATCTCCTAGGTAACAAAACTTGTCCACCAGCTCAAATGACTCATTTCCAAAGTTCACAGCCACAGGATCATCACTTAACACAAGCTCGCGTTTGCACACTACACACTCAAATTTCTCTATTTCTGACTTATCCTTCGGCACGGGTCCCTTTATTCTACTACAGCGCTTATTCCCATGGTGCACCCAGCGTCGACAGATGCTACATTGAATCGAGTTAGCGCCCACACCCTTTCCACACACTGCACATGGGTGTGCACCGCTCTTTTCCACATTGTCTCGTCTCAATCTACAATGCATAACCTTGGTTTTGTTAATATTGACTCTTAAACCCTTGCTCGCCATGCCCTCTCTCCATCTTCTGAATTTGGCAAAAGAAATTATTGACTCTTAAACCCTTGCTCGCCATGCCTCTCTCCATCTTCTGAATTTGGCAAAAGAACTTATCAAAATCGCTATGTGGAAATAACGCTTTAATCAAATGGAATTTTTAACTATCTATCTATCTATCTATCTTTCTATCTATCTATCTATCTATCTATCTATCTATCTATCTATCTATCTATCTATCTATCTATCTATCTATCTATCTATCTATCTATCTATATGCTCAGGCCCAATCCCCACTAAAAATACAAAACCACCACATAGGGTGTACATCACTAGATGAGCAAGTTAATCTGTTTCCCAAGCAAGTTAATCGCACATATAACATCGCACTATCGTCACGTTCAAGGATTTAGTCAATTTGGGAAGTTCAGGACGTTATGGTAAATTTGACTAAATTCTGTATGAATAAAGAAACTACAATTAAAATGTAAAACTTGCAAACTAAACAAACCAAAATTGGGACAAGGACAATATAAAGTCAAATTAAATTATCAAAATCGCTATGTGGAAACAACGTTTACTAAAATGAAAATTATTAAATAAAAGAACACAATCCACCACATAGGGTGTACATCACTACATGAGCAAGTTAATCTGTTTCCCAAGCAAACCAATCGCACATATAACAACGCACTATCGACACGTTAAAGGAAGTAGTCAAGTTTGGGAAGTCCGGGACGTTCTGGCAAATTTTACTAAACTCTGCATGAATAAAGAAACTACATGTTAAATGTCAAAATATTATTTAAAATCAAATTTGCAACATGACAAGACATTAACAATAGTAAAAAATACAAATATTGATAAGATATCTATACTATTACAAAATAATATATAAAATACAGTACAGCACTCACTAACGATAGTGCTATCGGGTAGGTACCTGTAAGCATAGCATGCCTCAAGTGACCCCTATCAATAACTACCCTACAAATAACCTACATTTATAGCACAAATAAACTAAGGAAATCGCAAAAGTAAGCAATTGATACTATCGACAATGAATACATATAATATAAATTAAAATGTAAAACTTGCAAACTAAACAAACCAAAATTGGGACAAGGACAATATAAAGTCAAATTAAATTATCAAAATCGCTATGTGGAAACAACGCTTACTAAAATGAAAATTATTAAATAAAAGAACACAATCCACCACATAGGGTGTACATCACTACATGAGCAAGTTAATCTGTTTCCCAAGCAAACCAATCGCACATATAACAACACACTATCGTCACGTTAAAGGAAGTAGTCAAGTTTTGGGAAGAGAAATAATTGCAAAATATGAAGTAACAACAGATTTAAACAAAGAGTACTCTTTTAACAAGAACAATAAATTTAAAAAATCATCAATATTAATAATAATAATAATAATAGAAAAAGAAAAAGATAAACAATAAATACAGACAAAAAGTAAGCAGAGGTTATACAAGAAACTTCAAGTTAAAAATGCTTGATTAAAATTATTGATGTCAAATTTTAGAATACAGTCACAATAATTGACCCTAAAAAGATTAAATTTATGGAACAATTTACTTGCCTCAAAACCTCTGTCCACTAAGAGTCTGTATAGTAACCTAGCTCTAGCCCAAAAGTCATCTACTTTAGTGCAGATTTTACAAAATCTTATTAATTGGGAATAAAAACAATTATAAGTGATTTTACTATCGATATTACTACTAGGGAAAGGAAAGTTTATTACGTTAAAATTAAAATCATCAACTTTGTGATATACTTTAAGTATGCACTGTTCATTAACAATCTCTATATTTATATCAAGAAAATTTTCAACTTTATAATTTACGTTACATTGTGTGAGGGGAATAGAATTAGGGTAAATAAGTTTAGCAACTTGATTAAAATTTAACAAATTGCAAACAAGAATATCATCAATATATCTACTATTATTACTTAACAGTTTAGCAAGTGCTAATTTTTCTGGAATTTTATTTTTCTTGCTACTGTCAACTAAGTCTTTTATATATTTAAATTCTAAAGCAAGCAAGAATAAGTCTGTAATTAAAGGGCTAGCATTTCCACCCATAGGAATTCCTAATATTTGTTTGAAAATGTACGGCCCGAATCTAACATAAGTATTGAAAAGGAGGAATTTAAGGGCATCTTTAAGTTTAGTTCTATCAAAATATACAGAACTAGTGGGAGTAGAGCTAAGTGATGCATTATTAAAATATGTATAAACATTTATGAAATAATTACCATTCCTAACGAACCTGTCAAAGTGCAAATCTATAATAAAGCAAAGCTCTGAATATACTAAATCTAAAGGCAAATTGGTATACAAAGTTGAAAAGTCAAAGCTATGTACCGAGGTAACTTTCGGCATGGTATTTATTTTATCAATAACTTCTAACGAATTGTCAACACTCCAATAATAGTTAATGCCAGTTCTTCTCATGATGGTATTACAATATCTTTTATGAGTACTTTTAATGTATTTTAAGCAATTTACTACTTGTTCTGATAGAGTTTTAGTGGTAGCAAATTTTGCTCCGGCAATAAAGCGATATTTATAAGGTCTTTTATGAAATTTAGGTAACATGTATAATTTTACAATGCACTTGTTCTTATCAGAAAGTTTAATATCAAATATTATATTTTTCTTGGTATGTTCATCGATTAAGTTATCAATATTCAGATTATTTTGAATTTCATAAACAGAATTACCGCAAATATTTTTACGTAATATGTTACCCTTAACCTCTGAAGTGCGCATGGGGGTAATTGGAAACGTCCCCCTGTGCTGACGTATTTGAGGTGTTTCCGCCACTAAAATATTCATTGTGCCATTAATAGCATTAATACTTACTCATATGCGCCTATTATGGGTTGATTATAAAGGTATTAACCTGAAACAACAATAAAACGAGTGAAAACAGCGTTTGGATGGTCAAAATCGGAGATATAGCCCGCGAGTTGTATAATGTATGGGTGAGGCAATCTGCTTTCCCGCCAATTTCCCCCAAGGCCACTGAGACACAGTCGATCGATACTCTCTCTCTCTCTCTTGCACTCGCTTGCTATCAGTGATGACCACACCCTCCAATCGGATTTCTAATGTTAGCACGAAAATATACCTCAGAATAAGGGAATAACAGGGAAAATAGGTGATAACTGAAGGAGAGGAGGAAAGTGGGGAAGGAGGGGAGGTAGAGGACTGAGATTTTGCATGGCCCAGGGGCCAAAAAAAAAGTATAAATTTTTTTTTTTTTTTCGATGTCAAAAGTTGATTTTTATTTTCTCTGACTCTTAAGAGTCTCCCCGCAGTGCGCCGGGGGAACTCTTAAGAGTCTCCCCGCAGCTCCCGGGTTAATACCTAATTCTTTTTTCATATTTTCAAGATAAAATTTCTTACATGTGAAGCTATAATTATTGCTGGCTTTATCTACTGTAGTGATTACAAAATGTTTATGTAAATTTATTAAATCAGCTTTAAGCTTATTATAATTATAGTCTATAAAATCTGAAAGATTAAATTCATTTTTAAGCGAGAACATTTTATTTCTAATTAACTTAATTAATAATTTAGACCATGCTTCTAGTTCTCTCGCATTGCAGCACGCAATTTTTAACAATTTATCTTTTAATTTATTGACTGAAAAAACAATATCTTTTAAAATTATGTCCCATGTTACTTTATTACTCCCTATTCTAAATTTAAACCCTTTACGACATAGCTCCGCTAATTTGTCGTTTGCAAAATGTTTAACTAGTTCTACATCACCTGTTAATATGTGACATATCGGACTATAAATGAACTTTGCTAGTGCATCACGTCTGCTAGCTGGCATATCCATGACTCTTTCACACACGCATTTATTATTATTGAAAATATCATTATCTGAAAGATTTCCTAAAACTTTATTATAATTACAAATAATAGACCCAACAGGTCGTTCATATGAATACACTATTAATGGTTTGAAATCTTTACAACCATCTGGTAATATGGACTTAACTTTCTTTGAATTAATAAGACTGTTAACATTAATTTTGTCTAAAATTTTAGAGGAATAATTTAAAGTGGACAGGACTTTATCTTTAATACGGTTATCTTTGGATTTCTTAGAATTAGCTCTAATATATCCCATAAAAGCAAAGACTATATTCTTAAATTTATTTGTGAAATTATGTTTATTATTTAGAATATTTTCTATAAAAGGAGCAAAACTTTTCTTTTGTAGGCCTTTCAATGAATCTTTTAATTTTTTAATTCCGAAATTTCGATATAATGAATATAAATTATTAACAATAATTATAATATCAGACCTGCTTTTCTTTTTATTAAATGTATTTAGTCTTCTATTACCGTGTCTACCAGGTCTTCTGTTTAAAACAGGGAAGTTAAAATATGGGTTATTAAAATCGTTTTTTAATAAATCTTTATACAAAATGTTGCCTACATTTTTTATTTGATTGTTAAGTCCAAATGGATAGATGGTCATTAATTTTCCAATCCAATAATTTTCTCTATCTAAAACATTTATGTTAAAAAAAAATCTACTAAAGCACACTTGCAATTTGACAAGATATTAACGATAGTACAAAATACATATAGCACTCACTAATAATAGTGCACGAATGCACGAATTGACAGCCCCAAGGTTAAATGTTATATGTGCGATTAATTTACTTGGGAAACAGATTAACTTGCTCATGTAGTGATGTACACCCTATGTTGTGGTTTTGTGTTCTTATATTTTGCTAAAGCGTTATTTCCACATTGCGATTTTGATAAGTTATTTTGTATTTTTACATTATAATTACATTATAATTAACTTTTTTTTTCTATTTAGTCAGGCAAATTCACAATTTTTATTTACAGTAAAAGTCCGTTAATCCGACGACCGATGATTCGAATCTCCCAATAGTCCGAATTTTTCAATTTGAGGCCAAATCCGAATTCACCCGATGGTCCGAATTTCAAGAAGTCCCAAAGTCCCCTTTTTGAGGCATTAGGCCACTCAAATGACACATAATGGAGCACACACATATCATATGTTCATGAATTCACTTTAAAAGTTTACCATTGTCATTGTAGCCTATTACCTACTTCAAAACATTCAGATTAATGGTCAAAGGAAGCTACTGATATAAACGTAAACACCTTCTTCTTCTTCCACATCGTCTGCTAGAGGGTTTGTTTTGCTCTTGAACGCATCCTTGGGACGCTCCGATGCGCTACTGGCTTGCACCGCATTTTCTGCAAGCGCATTCAGTCTTGAGCTTGAAAATGCACCTTTGGACGTATTAGTCTTGAGCTTGAAAACGCACCTTTGGACATTCCGATACGCTACTATTTATAGTTCAGTGATCGGAGCGTCCCAAGGGTGCTTTCAAGACAACAAGACAAGGGTGCTTTCAATACAATATAATATAACAGAGCACGTCACAAAAGGAAAATCACAAAAGGAAAATTACAAGAACCTCTCAGGGAAGTGCCGTTGTTAAGGCATTACTTCCCGAACCACATCTGATCTTCAAGAGCAAGACAAACTCGCTAGTAGACGGAAGAAGAAGAAGACGTTTATATCAGCAGATTCCTTTGACCATTAATCTGAATGTTTTGAAGTAGGTAATAGGCTACAATGACAATGGTAAACTTTTGAAGTGATTTCATGAACATATGATATGTGTGTGTGCACCATTGTGTCATTTGGGTGGCCTAATGTCTCAATGTTTTCGTCATACACAGGTTCATAGGGGTAAAGTCCGATAATCCGAAAAATCCACTAATCCGAACGAGGGCCGGTCCGCTGCCCTTCGGATTAACGGAAGTTTACTGTATTTATTTATTTATTTATTTATTTATTTTTAACCATGCATATATTTTTTTTTTTGTCAGCATAATCACAAAACGGTCCAAGAGGTGATAATGGACCAGACTGAGCAGGACCAGCGAGAGTACCACCTGGGCCAGGATCGCCACGGCAACGACTACCTCCACTTCCCCCAGTTCTGCGGCCAGAACCTGCGTATCTACCGTCGTGCCCGGGTACCTTCGCCGGAGGTCACACCACTGGAGGATGATGAGGTGGAGGAGGGGACAGTGCTGCCTATAGACAAGGTTAAGGAACACAGGAAACTCATGAAAAAGTTTAGACATGTGAGTATGAATATCACTAATAGTATACTGTACTATTATAATGTAAAACTTGCAAAATAAACAAACCAAAACTTATACGAACACAATAAAAAGACAAAACAACTAATCAAAATCGCTATGTGGAAAGAACGCTTAAGTAAAATAATAACTTATAAATAAAAGAACACAATCCACCACATAGGGTGTACATTACTACATGAGCAAGTTAATCTGGTTCAATAGCAAAATGTCCATCTATATATTCTGGCACATATCGGTACCCCTTTTTTAATTTTAATTTTATTTTTTTAGGGTGGCCTACTTGAGACAGAGCCCGAAAAGGGACAACACAACAAAAATCAAACCAAACACAAAACACGAATTCAAAAACAAAATAGAAAGAAACAATACTAGATATGAATAAAGAGTCAACTTAACACCTTATTGGCGGGCTAGGCGGTCTAGGGGACCGTAGCGCCCAGCGTTTTTTTTTTACCCTAAATCATGTTTACGTGATCATTTTCATGCCTAAATAAGGCTCAGCGCGTAAAACAAGTATCTATCCCTGAAAGGGCGTAAACAGAGCTTTCCAATGACACCCGAACCATCCTTGTACGACCGCTGGTTCTCTTGCAACGATCGTGCAACACGAGTGCAAAAACCCTGTACAGTAGGCTCACATATCTCGATCAATCTCATCTCGATATTTCGCATCTCGATGCCACCTTCAAGCTCTCCCGAATCACAAATCTCGATGAAAAAAACGTTAATCTCGATAGCTAAATATCGATGCTAGATGCTTATATACTAATATAAACAGATTAATCTTGACCAAATCGATGTGTGAACCTCACAGTCATTGTGTTTTGTTCACCTGTATACTAATGTACCGCTAGTATCGATCGTTTTCCAGCGGTAGTCTAACCTGACTCATCTCTGCCGCTTTCATTTACGTAGTAATATAAATTACTTTACCATGTTTTAATATACATTATTATTTGTATGAGGAAAATCTAATATATAATAATAGTAAAGACAAAAGAAAACTTGATTAAACTTTATACCATGGAAAATTTATTGAAGTCGGTAGATTTGCGGCCATTTCACGATACAACACATGTTGATCACCAGTCGACTTTTGTTTTTGTTCAAGTGAAGATGCTTTGTTTTATTGATCAATTACATGGAATATTGTAGATGTAGTTGTAGCTGAAGGGTTAGGGAGTCATAAGATACACATATTGATCCAGATTGAGCAAAAAGGGGGATAATACAGCTGGTTGGTGATCGTAAGTACAAGTTACAGGGTCAAAAGTGGTGATTGTTAGATTTGATGTGGGTTACTTGCCAATTCGCTGGTCCCTATTGTATTTTTCCCCATAAGAAGTTAACTTCGCATCTCGATATTTCTAATCTCGATCGGTATTTATGGGAACCAATTATGATCGAGATTGGAGATTCCACTGTAATTAGGTAATTTCCCTACATAATTCCCTGTGTAGCGAGTGTGAGGGGGGAGGGAAGGGTGGGATTCATGTCAGTAGGTCCGCCGCGGTGGTCTGGAGCAGTCATACGCTTGCTACGCTCCTCCCACCACTCATCTCTCTCTCTCAGCAACATTACGTGGTGAAAATGGCACACGACATAAGTTGTGAACCGCCACTTAGTCCATTTTTCTTTCCCACGACATAAATTGTGCGCCGCCAAAGAAGGGTTAAGCATAAAGTATAAAAATAAACAAACAATCAATAGATGCAGACAAACAATAAACAGAGGTGATGGTGAGACAACAAAATTCAAGGTAAAAATATTTATTTAAAATTATTGATATCAAATTTAAGAATACAGTCACAATAATTGACCTTTAGAAGATGAAACTTATACAACAATTTACTTTATCAAAACCTCTGTCTAGATGACCTACTGTTGTTGTTGTTGTTGTTGTTGTTGTTGTTCCCCAGGCTGTCTGGCCGAACAGCCCCAAGGTCTCGAGCAAGGCCATAAACGAGCGCCCCCACAAAATCCTCCCTGCTTACCACTAACAAAGCCCGGGTGACCGAAGCCACTCCAAGGCAGGGAGCTGAGGAGGGTGCGGAAATGCCCGGGAAACCAAAGCCCCACCCAAGGCCCTGTGCCCCTCAGCAATTATGAAGGGAAAGTTGAGGGGTAAGGGAAAAATGTGACGCTTTGGCTCCCAATCTGCCAACTTCTAGGTTGGCAGTAGGGAGGTCAATCCACGGAAAAGACGCCGCCACTTGAGATCTAGAAGATATATAAGTAAAAGAAACAGTCAGAGTAAGCTATGGGTATGGCAGAGATCGCTCAGTTCTCACTCGGATAGACCAGCCCATCACCACATGACTAGAACCCAATCCTCTCAGCATCATCTAGGAAAGGCCCTAGAAAGCCGCCTTTGGCGGGGGGATAGCTCCCCTATTTCAACTCCTTTCGGGGTTGGGCACCCGCCCTGACCTACTGTTGTTGTTTCCTAAGCTGCCTGGCCGAACAGCCCCGAGTCCCTAAAGAAGGCCATGGCCACGGTTGGGCTTTCCCACAGAGCTCTCAAGGAGTGTAAAATGTGTTGTTGTTCCCCAGGCTGCCTGGCCGAACAGCCCCAAGGTCCCGAGCAAGGCCAAGGCCACAGAGCGCCCCCACAAAACCCTCCCTGCTTACCACTAACAAAACCCAGGTGACCGAAGCCACTCTAAGGCAGGGAGCTGAGGAGGGCGCGGAAACGCCCGGGAAACCAAAGCCCCACCCAAGGCCCTGTGCCCCTCAGCAATTATGAAGGGAAAGTTGAGGGGCAAGGGAAAAATGTGACGCTTTGGCTCCCAATCGGCCAACTTTTAGGTTGGCAGTAGGGAGGTCGATCCACGGAAAAGATGCCGTCACTTGAGATCTAGAAGATATATAAGTAAAAGGAACAGTCAGAGTAAGCTATGGGTATGGCAGAGATCGCTCCGCTCTCACTCTGATAGACCAGCCCATCACCAAATGTGTTGTTGGTGTAAGTGGTTGTGTGAAATGCAGTCTTCTATGAAGTGTTTAATAGTATGGGGTGCTGTGTTACAACCTGGACAGGAGTCGACGACGGAGTCATCCAGCCTCTTCTGATAGCTCAGAAGGGCCGGATGTATATACAGGTCTCTCTCGATTTACGGTTAGGTTACGTTCCTGAAAACCCGATCTTGAATAGAAAAATTGTATAGCAAACCCTAAAATTGTATAGCAGGGCCTAAAATTGTATAGCAGGGCCTAAAATTGTATAGCAGGGCCTAAAATTGTATAGCAGGGCCTAAAATTGTATAGCAGGGCCTAAAATTGTATAGCAGGGCCTAAAATGAATGGAGTAAATGGGGATGCGTTCTCTGACCAGCCTAAACCCAAACACTAACACCTAAAAACCTATAATAATATTGTAAATTGAGGCATCGTATAGTACAAAGGAGTACAAAGGAAATCAAGCAACAACAGATCTAGAGGGAGACCTGTAGATAGATAGAAAACCTCTGTCTACTTGGAGTCTGTATAGTGGTCTAGCTCTAGCCCTAAAGTATTTGCTATACCGGTATGTGGGTTTAGTTTTCCAGTCTTCTATTCTTCAACAAAGACCTACATCAAAGGGTCCGGTTGCCATGGTAACCAGCAACGCTTTGCTATGATTTGTTTTATACTCCTATTAACCCTTGAACTGCTAGAACATGTGCAAAATAAATGGCCAAGTTGAGGGAGGGAGGGGTGGTGGGGGTATAAAGGAGGGAAGGAGTGGAGGATGTGGTATGGGAAGATGCCACTACTTTATATGTGTCACCCAATTTTCAGACATTTCCTGGCACTGGCATGGTTTTTGAAAGGCTATTTTTACACATGTTTAAATACCATGGCTTCCAAGAGAACCTTCTCAGTCCATGGGTTAAAGAAAAGACGATTAAACAATTCAAACACACTCTTGATGATCACCAATTACTCCATTAGGCTATGAAGACTTGTCCGTGACCCCAAACAAGAAATCCAGGTAGAAAATTCAATAGGCGTATCATTTTTCATCAAAAATATAGGCTAGACTGTTTGACAATCGCCCATCTCTAACCTTCACCATCCACAAACACATCCCATTTATGAAGACATTTTGTCACTCTCCTAATGTTAGTTAGCCTACACCAGTGACTTGTTTAGTGTGTTGTTGTTTCGATAAAACTGTGGTGGAACTGCCATCCGGGTGAGGGACTGCTCTGGGTCTGCTCCTTCAGTGTTCATGGTCATAATCCACTTAGTGGAAATGGCACTGTGGAGTGGGTCAGTCGGGGCATGTCTGGGAGTCTGGAGGCAGTTTCTGCCATGGCCATCCCTTTTGGGGTGCTTCCTCTGGAAGCGGGGCGTCAGATTTAATGATGATTGTTTCGATAATTTTTAATTTTAATGAGTTTGTTATATTAATTGGAACAGTAACTTTTGAGTTAATTTTCAAATTTTATATATTAATTGATTTAACACATTGAGCATGGTGCATGCCACATAAGCTCAAATGTTCGCTCAATTTCCCACACAATATCAGCCATTGATCGGAAGGGTACCAATCAAAACATTTAACAATACAAACTGGCCAATCCCGGCAATCCAACATTAGAGACATCTGGTTGAAATGGAGGATTCCACAACCCTTTGAATTCTTCCACCTCTTTAAGTGTTTTTACCTCTGCCAATGAAGTTGGAGGAGGTTATGTTTTGGCTCCGTTTGTCTGTACACCTGTCTGTCTATAAATATGATATCTCAAAAAGTTATGAACTGAAATTTACAAGATTTAGTGGGCTGACAAACAGGCACCGGCACTAGAACTAGTAGAGTTTTCCCATGCTAGAATAAGAAGGGCTATAGAAAAAATGAACAGAAGTAAGTCACCGGGACCGGATGGGATACACCCAAGAATCATAAAGGAAGGAGGGGAGATGTTAGTAGAGCCATTGAAAATGTTATTTGAGGTATTGTTTAATACAGGACAAATCCCGATGGACTGGAGAGAGGCGAACATAACAGCTATATTTAAGAAGGGAAAGAGAAATGACCCAGGGAATTATAGACCAGTCAGTTTGACAAGTGTTATGTGTAAACTAATGGAAACGGTAATTAGAGAAGGAATAATGGATCATATGAAGTCAAACCAACTTTTCAGTGGGAGACAGTTCGGATTCTTGCCGGGGAGGTCGACGGTACTACAGCTAATTAAGGTGGTAGATGATTGGATGCAAATTCTAGAAGATGGTGATGTAATAGACGTGGTATATTGCGATTTTATGAAGGCCTTCGATAAGGTCCCACATAAAAGGTTAATAGAGAAAGTTAGAAGCTATAATATAGGGGAGAAATGTGTGAAATGGATAGAAGCCTTCCTGAAAGATCGGAGACAGAGGGTACTGGTGAATGGAATAGGCTCGGGGTGGAGGGAAATTACAAGTGGGGTACCTCAGGGATCTGTGTTGGGACCACTGCTGTTCGTTATATTTATCAACGACTTGCCTGAAGTTATAACTAATGGAAATGAGGTATACCTGTATGTGGATGACACTAAACTGTATAGAAGAGTGAGGAGTAAGGAAGATATGGGTTTGCTTCAAGGAGATGTGGAGGGCATGAAGGGATGGTCTGAGCATTGGTTAATGCCTTTTCATCCAAAAAAATGCAAGTACATGCGGATTGGGACCAGCAAGATAGACAAGGTAGGATACAGTATGTATGAAGCGATGGAGGAAGTGAGTGCAGAAAAGGATATAGGAGTAGTGATAGACAATAAGTTAAATTTCTCAGAACATTTAGCGGAAAAGATAAACAAAGCCAATAGAATTGTAGGGCTGATAAGGGGGACATTTGTGTCACTTGACGAAGAAATCTTCAGGAATCTCTATACAGCGCTGGTTAGGCCGCACCTGGAATATGCAAACCAGGTGTGGGCTCCATATATGGTAAAGGATATAGAAGCAGTGGAGAAAGTGCAGAGGAGAGCTAGCAAGCTGGTACCAACGTTGAAGAACGCGGGCTATGAGCAGAGGTTGAGGACACTGGGACTTCCGACACTGGCATATAGGAGAAAGAGAGGGGATATGATAGAGACTTTTAAGATAGTGTCAGGAAAGTACGATGAGGATGTGTGTGAAGGTATCTTCTTGATGCGGGAGGGAACAAGAACGAGAGGACACTCAAAATTTACAAAGAAAGAAATAGGCTTGAGAAGGCGAAGAACTCATTTTGTGATAGAGTGGTAAATGAGTGGAACGCACTGCCCCAGTATGTAGTCGATTCCGAATCAATAAGGGAGTTTGAAAGTAATCTTGATAAAGCATGGGGAAGACAAGATTTGAAGTTTGATTATAAAACAAAAATGCAGAATAGTAAAAATGTTGCGTCTGCTACCGCCGCCGCCAACACCGTGAACGACCGCAGCAGTGCAAGTACTGGTACTGAGCTGGATACACAGGCATAGTTTGCCTTTTTCCAGAGGATCTACTGTAAGAAACTGTAAGATAAGGTATGTGCCAAGGAAGACGTGGTTTAATTAAGGAGGCGATTGGTAGTGCGCATAGCCTACCTCCGCCAACTTAGGCAGAGGTATGTACTATCCCGAGTGCCCCTCTAGTTGCTGTTTTATATATTTATATAATTTATTTTTTCTGGACATTTTGTGCTTCTATGCACCACTGCATTAACCCTTCTGCCTCGGCGATCTTCTTAAGCTCCGTACCGGCGGAATCGGCGCGGGTTGGGCGTTATGGCCTTATTTTCTTAATAGCTAAGCAATGGTAATATTAAGAAAGACATATTAAATTGGAAGATGAAGTACATATTGTTATCTTGATCCTAGTGTTGACAGGACATCGCTATGTCGTCGGGTTGTTCAGTTACGCGGCCGTAAATATTACGCTCGCTTGAGTATAAGAGGCCTACCGAGGTCCGTGGTGAAGGTTCGGTGTGGAGTATAAGAGGATAGCGAAGTGCGGGGGTTAAGAGGTGGGTTAGAGAAGAAATGTTTAAGTAATATAGGAAATTCTTGGGGAGGATTAAACATGTGAGTACCAGTACTGTACCTGTGTAGGTATTTATAGATATTAGAATTTTTGAAAAGGTTCAGGTATTAAATTAGTACTTAGTGGTGCAGTTCACAAGAGCGAGAAGCACAAGAGAGTTTTGAAGGTTAGACATGCAGTTTTATCTAGTTGTTGTTGTTCCCCAAGCTGCCTGGCCGAACAGCCCCAAGGCCCCGAGCAATTCCAAGGCCACAACCGAGCGCCCCCACAGAACCCTCCCTGCCGACCACAATAAAGCCTGGGTGACCGAAGCCACTCCATGGCGGGGAGCTGAGGAGGGTGCAGAAACGCCCGGGTTCTATAATTCTATAATTTATCAAACTTATGTTATACTGTATACAGTATTTAGGACTACTGTATACCGGGTACGCAACTAATATTTTAACATTAAAATAAAATAAAATTAGTGTAAGCTAGAATGTATCCCCTTTATTGTGTTTGTCCAGAAATATGAGGAGGAAGCTGAATGGGAAGGGTCGCGAGGAAAGAAGAGGAAACGGAAAAGAGGTCGTGGTCGGGGCCGGAGCCGAGCAGTGGACCCGGAGGAGGAGGTTGGTCTGAGTTGTCGCAGCCGACCAGGTCACCTGCGACAACGACCCCGTGCAAGATACAGTGACCAGCTTCATGACCTAGGTATGTTTATTATGTCTATTATGTTTATTATGTTTATTATGTTTATTATGTCTATTATGTTTATTATGTTTATTATGTTTATTATGTCTATTATGTTTATTATGTTTATTATGTCTATTATGTTTATTATGTCTATTATGTTTATTATGTCTATTATGTTTATTATGTTTATTATGTCTATTATGTTTATTATGTCTATTATGTCTATTATGTATATCTTGTGTATTATGTCTATTATGTCTATTATGTCTATTATGTTTATTATGTTTATTATGTCTATTATGTTTATTATGTTTATTATGTTATTATGTTTATTGGTTATGTTTATTAGGTTTATTATGTTTAAATTATTTATGACCTGCGTAAGTTCAGTTAGGTTTATTAGCAAATATGTATGGGGTAGACTATAGCCAACACCTTCTTCCGACACAGAATGATCCACAGGTACACGTGGAAACGGATGCTGACGATGAAGGATAAGACAGTGGTGGAACGAAAGTCATTGATTGATTATGTATGTGTGGATGAACGAATGAAGAAATCTGTGATGGATGCTAGGGTGTATAGGGGTATTGGAGGGGGTCTGTCTGATCATTATGTAGTGGTAGCTAAGGTTAGGATACAAAAGAAGTGGGTGAGGAGAGCTGGAGGGATGCGAGAGGAGGGTGGAGAGGTTGCAGGAGGAGGAAGTCAGGGAGGAGTACAGGAGAGCAGTGGAAAGACGACTAGGTGGGTTCGACCTGGAAGTTATGGAGGAAGTGGAGGGGATGAGCAAGGTGTTTTAAGGATGAGATCTGTGCAGCATGTGAGGAGGTGTGAGGAGAAGAGGGAGGGGAGTGAAAGGTACAGCATGGTGGACAGAAGAGGTAAGAATAGCTGTGGAAGAAAAGAAGAAAGCATATAGAGAGTGGTTGGGTAGTAGAGGGAATTAAGATTCCGAGAGACAGAAACGAGTGAGGTACGTGGAGAGTAAGAGAGTAGTGAAGGAAAGTAAGAGAAGAGTAGATGAGGAATTTGGAAGGAATCTGAGTGTAAAATGGAGGGAGAGTAAGAAACTGTTCTGGAAAGAAGTCAAGAAAGTTAGGGAAGGTAGCAAGGGAAACAGTAAGGGTGTGAAAGATAAGAATGGGAGAATGCTAGCCGAGAAGCAAGAGAGAGTCGAAAGATGGAGGGAGTACTTCAGTGAGTTGCTAAATATAAGGAATGAAGAGCCAGCAAACATAGCTGGATATGGTAAAGCTAAACTCTTCGCTCAAACTTTTGCTAGAAACTCCACCTTGGATGATTCCGGTGCTATTCCTCCCTCTCCGCCCTCCTCTCTCTTACTTATGCCTAATATCCTAATCTCTTCTAAAGATGTACTTTCTACCCTCTCTGGGCTTAACACTAATAAGGCGTACGGTCCGGACGGTGTTCCTCCTGTTGTTCTCAAAAACTGTGCTTCCGTGCTGACTCCCTGCCTAGGCAAACTCTTTCGTCTCTGTCTATCCTCTAACGTCTTCCCTTCATGCTGGAAGTTTGCTCACATTCAACCTGTCCCAAAGAAGGGTGACCGCTCTCAACCCTCCAACTATCGTCCAATTGCTCTTATCTCTTGTCTTTCTAAAGTTTTTGAAACTATTCTTGCTTCCAAATTTCTTAAGCATTTCTCTTCTCATAATCTGCTCTCAGATCGCCAGTATGGCTTCCTTAAGGGTCGCTCTACTGGTGATCTTCTTTCATATCTTACTAACTCTTGGTCATCCTCCTTTCGGGACTTCGGTGAGACTTTTTCTATTGCACTAGACATATCGAAAGCCTTCGATAGAGTCTGGCATAAATCTTTAATTTCTAAACTACCCTCCTTCGGTTTCTATCCCTCCATCTGTGCCTTTGTCTCTAATTTCCTTTCCGGCCGTTCCATAGCCGCGGTTGTGGACGGCCATTGTTCACTTCCTCACTCTATAAACTCCGGTGTTCCTCAGGGCTCTGTCCTATCTCCTATTCTCTTTCTAATTTTTATAAATGATCTCCTTAACTGTACCTTAATTCCCATCCATTCATACGCAGACGACTCAACCTTGCACTACTCCATTAGTTTTTCAGAACGCCCCAGCCAGCAATCCCTCAACGACAAACGTAATGAAGCCATAGAACTCTTAAATTCTGATCTAAATACTATTTCCAATTGGGGCAGAGAAAACCTTGTTAACTTTAATGCTTCCAAAACCCAATTTCTCCATCTATCTACCCGTCAGGATCTCCCAGCGGACTATCCCTTATTCTTCAACAATACAAAAATCAACCCTTCATCTTCTCTCAATATTCTTGGTGTCTCTTTTTCTTCTGCTCTCATTTGGAAGGACCATATTACCAGTCTTGCTAAGGCAGCCTCCCAGAAGCTGGGTGTGCTCAACCGCCTTAGGGGGTTCTTTTCCCCTGCACAGCTTCTTGCTCTGTACAGGGGCATAGTGCGCCCTTGTATTGAGTATTGTTCACATGTGTGGGGAGGTTCCTCTCACACTGCTCTCCTAGACAAAGTTGAAAGGAAGGCCTTTCGTATCATTAACTCCCGTCCACTCACCAACTCTCTGCAATCTCTCTCTCTCCGCCGCAATGTTGCATCTCTCTCGCTATTCTATCGCTACTATAATAATCAGTGTTCCTCAGAGCTATCCCAGTGCATACCACCTCCTTTACGTAGGGCACGTGGTACCCGTCTTGCAACTCAATCCCACCCCTACTCTGTGCAACTCTCCAACCCAAGAGTGAAACGTTACTCTCAAACTTTCTTCTACTCAACAGCTGAGCTCTGGAACTCTCTCCCAGAATCAGTCTTTCCCTCTTCCTATGACTTAAATTGCTTCAAACTCCGTGTGTCCAGACATTTTGGCTCGAACGTCCCTTGATTTTGGCCCTGTCACTCTTTCAACTATGGGGGAGGCACTCGCTATAGGCAGTTATGCCTTTTGCCTCCCTCAATCACATAGAAAAAAAAAACAAAAAAAAAAAAATGGTATGGGAGGGAGAAGAAGAGAAGTAGTGGAGGAGGAGGTGGGGATCAGGAGGTCAGAAGTGTGGGAAGCCATGAAAAGAGTGAAGTTGGGGAAAGCACCAGGAACAGATGGAGTGTGTGGGGAAATGTTGAGGTATGGTGGTGAGATAGTGATAGAATGGGTATGGAAAATGTGCAAACTAGCATGGGAGAAGGGGAGTGCACCCGAAGACTGGCATAATAGTTCCCCTATATAAGGGCAAAGGGGAAAGAGGAGTTTGTGGTAACCACCGAGGAATATGTCTTCTAATCGTAGTAGGGAAGGTATACAGTAGGGTAGTGATTGAGAGAGTGAGAGTGAGAACGTAGAAATGGATAGGCGACGAGCAGGGAGGTTTTAGGAAGGGAAGAGGATGTGTAGATCAGATTTTTACCCTGAATTGTGTTGTGGAGAAGTATCTGGAGAAGAAACAAAAGGTGTATGTTGCCTTTATGGACTTGGAGAAGGCCTATGACAGAGTGGATAGAGAAGGTTTGTGGAAAGTACTTAGAATGTACGGAGTAGAGGGCAAGTTGCTGAAAGCAGTGAAGAGCATGTATGAGGGTGCAAAGGCGGCAGTACGTGTGGAGAGTGAGCAGAGCGAGTTCTTTGACCTGAATGTTGGTTTGAAACAGGGGTGTGTGATGTCCCCGTGGTTGTTTACTGTATATATGGATGGAGTCATGAAAGAAATACTATCAAGAGCAGTGGATGTTGGTGTATCGCTGAAAAGGAAGGGAATTGAGTGGAAGCTACCTATACTGCTGTTTGCGGATGATACAGTTCTGATGAGTGATCATGAATGGGAGTTGCAGGGTCTGGTAAATGAGTTTGGAACAGTGTGCAAAAAACGGAATTTGAAGGTAAATGCAGGGAAGAGCAAGGTTATGGTCTTCGAAAGGGGTGAATTCACAGAGTGTGAGGTGAAGCTGAACGATCAGGCTATGGAGATTGTCAACTCTTTTAAGTATCTGGGCAGTGTGTTGAGTAAAGATGGGACTATGGATGAAGAATTGTGGGAGAGGGTACAACAGGGGAAGAGGGTTGTAGGAACGCTAAAAGCAGTAACAAGAAATAGGGTGGTCAGTATAGAAGTGAAGAAGTCCTTGCATGACAGTGTGGTAATCCCGACACTGACTTACGGAAGCGAAGCATGGACGTTGGTTGAGAGACTCAGACCAAGAGTGAGAGCAGTGGAAATGAATTACTCAAGGAATGCGTGCGGAGTTACATAAAGGGATAGACAGACTAATGAGGTGTGGTGTGGAGGTAGATGTGCTGGAAAGTGTGAAAAGGAACAAGTTGAGATGGTTCGGCCATATGGAACGTATGGAAAGCGAGAGAATGACTAAGAGGGTGTACGAGAGCGAGAGGGAGAGGTAGACCGAATGAGAGGTGGAAGGATGGAGTGAGGAAGTACATGAACGAATGCGGTGCTGGTTGGGGGGAGGGGCGTCGACTGACTGGGGACAGAGGTGCATGGGGGCGGTTCGTTCGTGGCCACCCCTTCGGGGATCACGGCGTCAGGCAATAGATAGATAGACTATACTCTATTTCTTTGCAACTTACGGGAAACTGAATCCTTTAGCAGCTAATTTCTCGATACTTAAGAAAAATAGGACACCACTATGTGTCTGTATCATATTAAGACCAAGTTTATATAATAAGCACCGTATTTCACTACCCAAACTTCAAAATAACAGAAATCTTGATGGGAACTTTGCAATTTACCGTCAGTTGAAAAGACACGGTATAGACAGTTTGTATGCAAAAATATACATTGAAGACTGATTATTATATTCTATGACTGGGTACACAAGGGATGTAGTGGGCCTAGAGGACCTCTGACAAGAATCATAGACTTTGAATGTGCAGTGTGCAAGGGAGAACTTGTGTTAAATGACCCGCCTGTTAGTGTTGATTTCTACAGTGTAACGCTGGAGTGTGAATAAATTCTGCTATTTGAGCAATACGGTTTCCGCCTGAGGAGGCGCTGAAGCTCGCTCCATTGCAAGAGTCAGAAGTGGCAGGGGGAAGTTTAGAGAGCTGCTGCCACTCCTGACCATGAGAGGACTCCCACTTTACCTTAACCCTTCCTCCCTGGGCAGCATTTATTGATGTCGATAGTCCTATCCGGGCGATCTGGCCAAAAAAACGTATGTAAACATAGGCCTATTTTTGTTATTTTAACTGCTAGAGAATTCACACAAATCTCAAAATGTAGCCTTTACTTGTATCTGTAGACTGGCATTGAGTAGAGGTCTCTAGGTCAACTGGTTCAGGTGGAAATTCCCGGCGCGACCGAAGCTGCTCCAAGGACCCTTGCCCCCAGGGAGGGGGCAGGGGATGGTTGTGGCGGTTTGGCTCCCGAAGACTGCTCCCCGCGGCCGGCATCCGGTTGTCCTACACTGGTCTTTGATCTTGTCTCCGGCCGTGGAGGGTCGGCAGCCATCCGCGGTTGGCAGCTCCGGGAGGTGGTCCCACGGCGTAGACGCCGCCACATCAGGACCTTCCTCACGAGGACAGAGTCCACCTGGCCAAGCTGAGATACGGACACCATCCAGCTCTCCTGATCTATCAGAAGAGACTGGATGACTCCGTCGTCGACACCTGCCCGGGATGTAACACAGCACCCCATACCATTAAACACATCATAGAAGACTGCATTTCACACAACCACATACGCCAACAACACAATCTACACTCATTGAGAGCTCTGTGGGAAAGCCCGATCATGGCCATGGCCTTCCTCAGGGACTCGGGGCTGTTCGGCCAGGCAGCTTAGGGAACAACAACAACAACAAAACTGGTTCAGGTGTGATGAAGATTTCCGTGGAGAGAGTTATCCCGCGGATTTAGCAATATCGGACACTTTGGAACACTAATTTTCGCTATAACTGGCAATGGCGGACAAGGTCGGACTTCTTCTTGTTGTTGAGGCTTGGCGGCGCTCCGATCGGCTTTGTTTACAAACGTTTTGCCGAGCGGCTTTCAAAGCACGCTTAACCCGTACTGTACTGTAGGATACAGTAATAAAAGTCCCCAGCAGTCCCAAGCAATGTGGCCAAAATGACAGGAGAGACCACCTTTTCACCTCAAGAGATAAGGCAAGAATGGATCTATCACTTTTTTTTTTTCCAAGACCTTATAAAAAAAAAAAAAAAAAATTGTACAGGCAGTTACAAGACAAGTACTGTACATTACTGACAGCTATGACTGTCGCTGGGACTGGGGAGTTTACTTATCTACTGACGGCTATAGCCGTCACTGGGATTGGACGGGTTAAGGACGTTTTCAAGTATAGGAATTTAAAAGGACGCCCGGGCTCCGGGCCTTCGCAAGGTGCGTCCTTTTAAAATGCTGCCCGGGCAGGAAGGGTTAAAGGGAAGGTGTATACTTCGTGTGTTACGAGTGCGATTACCTATGCCTCGGAGACGTGGCCGGTTAAAGCGGAGGATGTTAATAGAATGGAACAAAATGAGAAGAGAATGGTGAGATGGATATGTGGGGTTAACCTTACGGACAGGGTATCGAGAGAGGAATTAAGAAGGCATCTGGGCATTAGGAGTGTCAGTGAAGTGATACGCATGAGCCGACTTGGTTGGTTGTTGAGAGAATGGATGATCAAAACTGGGTGAAGAAATGCTGGACTGTGAAGTTGAGTGTGGGGGGAGCTGCGCGTAGGGGTAGACCTAGAATGACGTGGGATCAAGTACTCCGATCCTTTTTCAAAATAAAGAACTTGACAACAGAGGCAGCCCTTGACAGGGCCGCCTGAAAAGCCGCCATTTAGGAGTTAGGACGTGAGACTGTAACCACATTCTCTGTGAACAAATCGATCTTTAAACTTGTATGTATTTAAGCTGACAACGGTGGGAAGAATTGTTGCACCACTTCAATGATTCTTTAGGTTTGAAAGGCATTCAATAAAGGGCATCTTTATTGCAGGAGTATTTTGTGAGTTAACTTATAATCTTCACAGCCCTTAAACTAAAAGAAAAAAAAGGCGAAGGGGCTTCTACAGGCTATAATTAGTAACACCCCGTTTTTAACATTAATCATCAATTACAAACCCCAATGTACTTTAATAAACTAATGAAAGCATATGATCCTCCCGGGATTCGAACTCGGGACACCACACCCAGAACATAAGCATCTAAACCATTACACCACCTGATCTTTATTTCTGTGTATGAAACTGTTGACCTTGCCACAGGTATCTCATCTGACGATGAACCTGTAAAGCCTCGACCCCGGGGCAGGAGATCATGGGCTGCCGAACTGTCCGAGGAGAGCGAGGAAGAGTCTGCTGGGGAGAAGTCAGAGAAGTCAGAGAAGTCGGATAAATCAGAGAAATCTAAATCAACTCCGGCGGACACACCTTCTGCCACCCCAACACCCTCCGCCACCACCCCCGCCGCCACGGAGGGTGAAGGTGAGGGGGAAGAGGAAGGGGGGGAGGCTACCACCAATAGTCCACTACCACAGCAGTCGGAGATATTGACCAGAGCACAGCAGAAGAACCCCAGGACCAGACGGGGCGGAAAGAGGGTTTGTACATTATGAGCTGTACTAAAAAAAAAAATAATAATAATTATTATTATTATTATATTGATACTGTAATAATAAAACATGGCAATTTACCCGCAGCTGAAAAACAAAAGAAAACTATAGTGATAATAGATAATTCAACTACAGTAATGTGGTTCATTCTATTCTCTGTCACTCTATTCATATTATCACCAACCAATTAACTTATAAATAAACCTAATTAATGAAATCAATTAAATTAATGAATACCGGTACTGTACATAATTGTTCCTTCAGATATTATATTGTATCAGGTTAATACATCCGGGGTATGCTGTTGGTCTGATTTAGGGGTGTCAAAAGTTATGATTGTCAGCTCTGGGTCACGGTGTGCTATGGTCGGTTTTGGTGCGCTATGGTCGCAAGCTGGCAGTTTTAGAAGTCCATATTGAGAATGCTCTATAGTCCAATGTGTGATGGAGGGTGGTTGGCTGCAGTAATTAATTGTAATTTTTTGTTTTATGTCAATGTTAGATACATAAATTGTTTATTCCCTCGACTTGTAAGGTATCAGTAGTAGTCATTCCCTAGGCTGCCTGGACGAACAGCCCCGGTAATTACCTATCTATCTATCTATATAGGCTACTCAGGCACTTTCCGCACTTTTTTTATCCCTAGTGTTGTTGTTGTTCCCCAAGCTGCCTGGCCGAGCAAGGCCAAGGCCATAACCGAGCGCCCCAACAGAACCCTCCCTGCCGACCACAATAAAGCCTGGGTGACCAAAGCCACTCCATGGCGGGGAGTTGAGGAGGGTGCGGAAACGCCCGGGAAACCAGAGACCCACCCAGGGCCCTGTGCCCCTCAGCAATTATGAAGAGAAAGTTGAGGGGCAAAGGAAAAATGTGACGCTTTGGCTTCCAATCTTATCCCTAGTGTAATAGAATAATATTGCTAACAAAAAATTATCTTTGCTTCCCCCTCAGAAACCGACTTGTGAGCTGTGTGGCAAAGCATTCCAGAATATTGCGGCTCTCAAAGGTCATCGAGCTGTTCACACCAGGGAGAAGGTGTGTGCCAAGTTATTATTATGTAACCCCTTTAATCTAGGGTTGTGCTCTTGTATGACTTTGTCAATTAATATCAATTAATATCGGATTGGAAATCATGTCAAAAATATCGGATTATCAAATCTTATAGTAATGGAACGTATGGAAAGCGAGAGAATGACTAAGAGGGTGTACGAGAGCGAAGTGGAAGGACAGAGAGGGAGATGTAGACTGAAGGAGAGGTGGAAGGATGGAGTGAGGAAGTATATGGATGAAGGCGGTGCTGGTTGGGAGGAGGGGCATGGGGACGGTTCATTTGTGGCCACCCCTTCGTGGATCACGGCGTCAGGCAATAGATAGATAGAATAAATAACAATCTATCTACAGTATCTATCTTTGTATTCTGACACAAAGTATACAGTACTTTTTTTTTTTGGGTGGTGGTGGTGGCTGACTCGAGACAGAGCCCGTACAGGGACAACACAACAAAAACAAATCACAAATTCAAACACATCTAGGTCGCCCAGGAGAAAAATCCGGAGACCCAGGTCTATTTTGGGTCCCCAGCTAAGATTCCCAGGTCCCTGATCTGAAGAGGCTCTGAATTCTGCAGGCAGACATGCAGCAAGGAGTACACCACAAAAACCGCCCACCATGCATCCAGGCGTACCCTACATATATACCGGCTCCCGGGGCCAGGCGCCTCACTGACTATTATCTAGTCCAACAGGCATGACCCCCTTCCCCAAACGACCACGTTTACACTCAACTATTCACTATCATTCTCCATTCATTCCTATATATTTCCACTTCTCTTGCCTGATCTACAGTCATTCCTCTATCTTCCAACGCTTGTACTACACAGTTTCTCCATCTTAATGGAGGTCTTCCTATCCCTCTACCTCCCCTTGTATCTGACTCACATATTCTTTTTGTAAGCCTTTCATCTTCCATTCGCTCAATATGTCCGTACCAGCTCAGCAGCTTTCTGTCCACTCTGGCCAACAAATGTTCCTGCTGCCCCACTCTCCTACGTTAGAGATCCTATAGTTATTTAGTATAGTTACTTAATATAGGATGATTAAGATCTCTATCCTACCTATCTCTTCATTCCTCAATCTGTCTCTATGAGTAACTCCACACATACTCCTCAAGCAGCTCATCTCCATCACATCCAGCTTTCTTCTCTCCTTTTTCTTCAGAGCCCATGTTTCAGCCCCATACATCACTGTTGGTACAACTATCCCTTGATACATTGCACTTTTAATTTTCATTTTGAGATTTCTCACCTTCCACATCCTTCCCATTGCTCCGAAAAATGTCCTTCCTTCACATATTCTGTTTTACCTCCATATCCATACCTCCACTCCTGCTTATCATTCCTCCTAGATATTTAAAACTCCACTTATTCCAGTATTTCCCCATCCAGCCCCACATCTAGATTCACCCTACGAGCACCTCTATTACACACCATCACTTTACTTTTATTGACAATAAATAGTTAAATATATTAATAAATAACAATAATAATTCAAATACTGTCACAATTGCAGTACTTAGACAGCCTTTAATTTATTTTCTTTTTTTGTACATTAGTTTAACCAGACCACTGAGTCACAACAAGAACCTTTCATTCTAATGACTAACTGAGAACAAGACTTGTTATCTTATTTATTTTAGTTTTTTAGTTTGGGGTGACCGACTCGAGAGAGAGCCAGAACAAAAAATCACACACATCTAGGCGTTGCCCAGGAGAAGACCCAGAGACCCAGGCCCATTTGGGGTCTTCCATCAAAAGATTCCCAGGTCCCAGACCTCCTGGAGAGTTTCTGATCTCAGCAGGCAAACACGCAGCGAAGCCGCTCCACCACAATGTCTGCCCACCATGCATCCAGGCGTACCCTTCATATATACCGGCTCCCCGGGCCAGGCGGCTGACGGACTATTATCTAGTCCAACTGGCGCCTGACCCCCTCTCCCAAATTACCGCATTTTCACTCATCTATTCACTAGCATTGTCAATTAATTCCTATTTATTACAGTAATGTTTATTTTAAAATAATCTGGTGTTCTTTAATTATTCTTATTCATGTTACAGCAAAGGCTAGCGTTGAATGGAGATGACATTCCAAGAAGAAACAAAAGACTAGAGGTTGTTGATGATTCGAGAGAGACTTCGGAAGAGAGGACTACCAATGGTGCTGATAGACTTAGTGATAAACAAAGTAACAGTGTGATCCAGAATGGTGAGTGTAAAGAGGGCGGGGAGAAACCTAGTGATCTGAAAAGTGAATCTCTAATAAACGGAAAAATAAAGGAGGAACCGAAGAGCGCGGAGGATAGGGTAACGGAGAATGGGACTAGTAAAGAGAGTGATAATAATAATAGTAGTAGTATCGGTAGTGCACCAATCAAATCTGAAATAAAACAAGAAATAAAAGAGGAAAAGGACAAGGAAGTCAGTGATGAAATCGCACCGAACGATGCAACTGAACAAATCGATAAAAACAGCGACCTGCAGCGAAACTGTGGCTCCCCCTCGTTCAACGGCTTCTCGGATCAGGGCGAGGGGGAGAACACGAGGAGCGATGTTGATACCAAAGACGAACCCTTATCACCAAAGGCAAAGTCCCCCTCCCCTACCAAAGAAGTGCCATCCATCTACGACCCCACCCCATACCTGCCCCGGATGGAGGTGTTTGAGCTGGTAGTGACATCGATGGAGCACCTGCGGGACTTGATCCAGAAGTTTGGAGAACTGCCGGACGCCTCCTCTGGGGGAGATGACGAGAAAGGAAACTCTAAAAAATCCAAAGTCGGGGTAAGTTACAACTTGGATTAGATTGTGTGTTTAGTTAATTTACATATACCGGCAGCCAGGGTGTCAAACGAAAGCCGAGTCCATTATGCTTAGTCTTTATTATTGTACAGTATATGTAAAGGTAAAATTATGGTTTATAGTTCCAATTATGTCTATGGAAGTGACATAATGGCCAAAACAATGCATCACATTAATGTTCTTGTATTCCTTCTCATATTCATTCAAGTCATCAAACATAACACCTTGCCGTTAGCCTATGCAACTTATTTACACTGTACACACTTCCCTTCAAGTCAAATTTTGTATTTTTGTTATTCTCTTTAGCCTATGATAACTACACACTACACTTTCAAATACCGGTAAACATTAATTTTGTAAAACTGCATATTATTATACCGTACCAGTAGCCTACAGTACACTACGAGTGAAAAGGTATGTAGCCTATGTACGGTATGTAACTATGTATACAGTATATATGTTTTATATATAACCTACTAAGGCACATACCCCAGAGCTGGGGGTGGCCGACTTAAGACAAAGCCAGAACAGAAACAACATATAAAGTTCCAATTCTTAGTGTTCGGGACCACTTTTGCATTCCCTCGCCCCTTTCTCTATCTCGTCTAGTAGGTGAATTTTACAAGGGGAGGAGGATTCCTAGCCTCCCGCCCCCAAAGTAGGAAAAGTAGTACAGGAAAAGAGACAGATGCGGCTAAGGTTAAATAATTAGCCTAGCAACAGCCTCAAAGTTTGTAACCGTCTTGATGGTGTAATGGTTAGACTTTTTAAAATCTGTATGTGGTAACCCGGGTTGGAACCCCGGTGAATCACATGCTTTCATTCATTTCTATGGGGAGGTGTTTGGTGATGGGAGTGAAATTAATAAAATAGATTTAAGGGAGGTGACCTGATTTTTCTGTCTCCTTTTCTCTCTCTGGCTTGTATCCATTCGGTCACATTCAGCCTACTGTTTTGAGACGTTTATCCCCATCCAGGTGTCAATTTCTTCCTGGCAAGCAATAGCGAGCCAGCATTGTATGGAGAAATCCGGCTTTGCCGGAGAAATTTGTCTATCGTAAAATGTACAAATTTAGTCTACTGTCAAAAATATTTATAAAAATATGCTGGCTCGCTACCGCTCGCCAGGAATAATAGACACCTGGATGGAGATAAACGTCTTATAACAGTAGGCTAAATCGGGCCGAATGGATACAACCCAGAGAGAGAGGGAAAGGAGGTGGGTTCCCTTAATAATGTTTGTGGTAATAACAGGAGGACGGTAAGAAACGACCATCCTGTGAGGTGAAGCTGCACTACGCCCTGTGTAACCTGCTGAGTGAGCTGAGTATCTGGGAGACCAAACTGCTCTCCGCCACCAAGAGACTCCGCACCAAGCTCAGGCACGAGTGGAACGACTATCAGAAGAGGTACGTGTGCTCACAGTTAACATATCAATATCATAGTTTATAATGTAAAACTTGCAAAATAAACAAACCAAAACGTATACGAACACATTATAAAGACAAAATAACTAATCAAAATCGCTATGTGGAAACAACGCTTAAGTAAAATAATAATTTATATATAATATTAACCCCTTCTGTACCGGCGACGTTTCTTTAATTAGACGTTTGTATTCAGTTTGAAAAGGTCCTCCAGTATTTCACAGGCGATGGACCATCTCACTTAACCCTTTATACTACCACAGATCCTTCTTAAAATGCACAACATCGTCTAAATATAGCACGGACAAACTCCGTGTGTCCAGGCATTTTGGCTCGAACGTCCCTTGATTTTGGCCCTGTCACTCTTTCAACTATGGGGGAGGCACTCGCTATAGGCAGTTATGCCTTTTGCCTCCCTCAATCACATAGAAAAAAAAAAAAAAAAAAAAAAAAAAAAATACAACTAAAAAGACATCACCGGAATAGAAGGGGTTAAGCACAATCTTATTAAGCAAATAATAAAACACAGGAGTGAGGAGAACATAGATATTTGTAGCCTGGAGGATTTTGTTATACAGTGGACCCTCGGGTAACACGGCTTTGCACAATGCGGTTTGCTCTAATACGGGTACCCCAAATATGACGAGTCACCTGTAACACAGTATTTTCCTTGCTCTAACACAGTTTGCCTCGGCTCGGGGAACTCCACTGATTCAGTTTCCCTTCCCACCCATGTTCAAGAGAGAAAAAATATGTGGCCCAAGTGTATTTTATGTGCCAGCCCACCCCTTTAGACCAACCTTACCTACTTTTTTTGTTGCCCTTTTGCTATCATATTTGATGCATATGGCATGTGAAGTATGGTTGAGTGTTGTTTGGTCAGTATTTTGAGTGATTTGTGTCAGGTATTAGGGCGGAGAAGGCTCAGCAAGGGGACTTTGGGCAAGTTGCTGGGACAAAATGCCTTATTTCCCATATAATCTATGCTTTATGTAACACGGTTTTACGTAACACTGTGTCATGGCAGGACGAATTAACAGTGTTAGCCGAGGGTCAACTGTATATAGTTAAGAGTATGTGGAGGTTATACTATTACCCTGTATACCTTATGACAGTTCTCTAGGGAGCAGCAACCGCTGACTGGTTTACAAACAACTCAACCAGTATAATTATAATTTCAACCAGTAGATCTCAACTGGATGGCCACGTTTGTATTTTCCCTCCCGCTCTCTCCGGTTTCGCCTATCTCCCACGTTTTTCATGTGCTCATCTCTTAATATATCTGCAATGGAATTGCTTAACCTAGATAAATAATGTATCAAAGTGTAGCACTTATTGTCATTTAGAGAATGCAGTAGAACAGGCGTGAGTAAACCAAGATTTTATAGCATTAGTCTGAGAGAAAGAGAATGGAATGTATGCTTCCATGCCCGATAGGATTACCTCGGTAATGCGTTCAGCACTCTCCGAGGGTCCCCGGCCACGGAAGCAGAAATCATTCCATGGGAAATCAAAGAAGTACTGCCGGAGAGCCTCCCAGTCGGCATCGCCAAAGTGCCACAAGCGCCGCCGGCTAGGAGGATCGGGTGGCCGTACTGGAGAGATAGGACAGGTGACATAGATAAGTTTATGGTCGGAGGAACCCAAAGGAGAGAAAAGATCGACAGTATAAGAAGAAATGTTAGAAGTTATGAACAAGTCAAGAATGTTGGGCCGATCTCCGAGGCGATCCGGGATATGGGTGGGTTGCTGAACTAACTGCTCTAGGTCATTTAGGATAGAAAAGACGTAGGTTTGTTCACCAGGTGGGTCAGTAGTGTGAGAGGAGAGCCATTGGTGGTGGTAAACGTTGAAATCTCCTAAGATGGAGATTTCTGAGAAAGGAGAAATGGATAGAATGTGTTCCACTGTAGAGTTTAGATAGTCAAAGAATTTGGGAAATTTGGTAGAGTTAGGGGAAAGATAGACAGCACAGAAATATTTAGTAAGAGAATGACAGGAAAGTTTGAGCCATAAAGTTGAGAATTCAGAGGAGTCGAAATCGGGAACACGAGAGCAAGTGAGTGTTGTTGTTGTTGTTTTTCCCCAAGCTGCCTGGCCGAACAGCCCCAAGGCCCCGAGCAAGGCCAAGGCTATAACCGAGCGCCCCCACAGAACCCTCCCTGCCGACCACAATAAAGCCTGGGTGACCGAAGCCACTCCATGGCGGGGAGCTGAGGAGGGCGCGGAAACGCCCGGGAAACCAAAGCCCCACCCAGGGCCCTGTGCCCCTCAGCAATTATGAAGAGAAAGTTGAAGGGCAAAGGAAAGATGTGACGCTTTGGTTTCCAATCTTGGTAGATTAGGAGGTCAATCCACGCAAGAGACGCCGTCACTTGAGATCTAGAAAATATATAAGTAAAAGGAACAGTCAGAGTAAGCTATGGGTATGGCAGAGATCGCTCAGTTCTCACTCTGATAGACCAGCCCATCACCAGCAAGTGAGTGTTGTGCACATATGCACAACATCCACCTTTGGCTTTGAAACTAGGATAGAGAAAGTAGGAGGATACAGAGAAGGGGCTGCTGGCATTTGCTTCAGACACCTGAGTTGAAAGTAAAATATGAAAAGTTATAATAAAAATTCGTTTTTCAGAGATCCTGACTATGTTGACCCGGCGGAGGAGGCGTGGATGAGTGACCCTGAGCCGGAGCCAGAGCCACCATCAGCCAAAGAGTCTTCTTCTTCATCCTCATCCAGTGAGGAGTCTCTCGATGGTACGTCACTACGCTCACATAACCTTCCACTAGAGTCGCTTGAAATTAACCCTTCAGACCCGGAAGGGCTCTTAACCCTCCTGGCCCGGTTGTCATTTTAAAATGACACCACGAATTAAGGGCAGGTGCCCGGTTGTCATTGTAAAATCTGTAAGCTTGAAAGCCTATTCAGCTTGGTCTGAACGCCGTGCGTCCGACGCATGTAAACAAAGCCTATCGTTACGTCACCGCACCTCCGAAAACAAGAAAGAGAAGACTCGTTTGTTATTGTATGTCTGGATGTCGTTGTTTCAGTAGTGAAAAGATCGTCATATTGCTAACATCGCCTGCAAGTGCTCTCCACTGAAATCGTCATCACAACTGAACCAGTTGACATAGAGAGCTCTACTCAACGCCAGTCTACAGATTGGAAACCGCACTACATTTATAGATGCGTGGGAAATTTCTAGCAGTTAAACTAAACAAAAATACGGTAGCCTAGGCCTAGTCGTTTTTCGGCCAGATCGCCCGGGTAGCCCACACTGTCATTTTGAGAGCCTGCCCGGGCCAGGAGGGTTAAACACCCATAAAAAACACACCCGAGCTACCCGGAAGGGCTCTGAGACACCCATGAGCTCAAAACCTGTAAGCTTGGTGTGCGAGGCGTACCTCCGACGCATGTAAACAACAGCCGGCTGGACCGACGCCCCGCATCTCCGGCCACAAGAAGGAGTGCGTCGCTTGTTCGTGTGTGCCTGTATGTTATTGTTAAGTATCGAAAAGTAGTGTAAAGTGGCTGTTTTTGCCATAAAGTTATCTCCAATGAAATCATCATCACAACTGAACCAGTTGACTTAGAGAGCTCTACTTAATGCCATTCTACAGGTACGAAACACTTCTATGCTTGGGGATGCGCGGGAATGCGGAAGCAAGCCAAATAACAAAGATGCGGTAGCCTAGGCGTAGACGTTTTTCGGCCAAAACCCCCGGGTTTCGGGGAATATATATATATAATACATAGCCGGGGCTGGAGGGTTAAGGGGGGTGACATTTTTTTTTTTTTTTTTTTTCTCTGTCTGGCTCGTATCCATTCGGCCCCATTCAACCTACTGTTGTAAGATTTTTATCCCCATCCAGGTGTCAATTTCTTCCTGGTGAGCGATAGCGAACCAGCTTTGTTGAGAAATCCGGCTTCGCCGGAGAACTTTTTCTATTGAAAAATTTACAAATTTAGCCTGCTGTCAAAAACTGTAAACAAAATATGATGGCTCGCTACCGCTCGCCAGGAAAAAATCGACACCTGGATGGGAGTAAACGTCTTAAAACAGTAAGCTGAATGGGGCCAAACATATACAAGCCAGAGAAAGAGAGAAAAGGAGAGAAAAAAAGCCTGTGACCCCCCTTAACTTGGCAGCTCATTCTTCCTTTAGCCTTACAGTTGCTCATGATTGGTGTATTATTATTTTATTAGTTTAACCCCTCCTGCCCGGTTGTCATTTTAAGATGACACCGCGGCAGATGAGCAGGAGCCCGAGTGTCATTTTAAAATCCGTAAGCTTGAAAGCCTATTAAGTGTGGTTTGAAAGCCGCGCGTCGAACCGTATGTAAACAAGCCGGTCGGAGCGACGTGCACCTTCCAAAACAAGAAGAAGTCCGACTTTTGTGTTATTGTTTTGGAGAACGAGAACAAGTCTTTGTTATTGTCTGATTTTGCTAACATCGCATCGAATCTCTCTCCACGGAAATCGTCATCACAACTGAACCAGTTGACCTAGAGAGCTCTACGCAATGCCAGTTTACAGATACGAAACAGCGCTACGTTTTGAGAGGTGGGTGAATTCTCTAGCAGTTAAAATAACAAAGATAGGGCAACAACAACAACAACAATAACAAAGATAGGGCAACAACAACAACAACAATAACAAAGATAGGGCAACAACAACAATAACAAAGATAGGGCAACAACAACAACAACAATAACAAAGATAGGGCAACAACAACAACAACAATAACAAAGATAGGGCAACAACAACAACAACAATAACAAAGATAGGGCAACAACAACAACAACAATAACAAAGATAGGGCAACAACAATAACAAAGATAGGGCAACAATAACAAAGATAGGGCAACAACAACAACAACAATAACAAAGATAGGGCAACAACAACAATAACAAAGATAGGGCAACAACAACAACAACAATAACAAAGATAGGGCAACAACAACAACAACAATAACAAAGATAGGGCAACAACAACAACAACAATAACAAAGATAGGGCAACAACAACAACAACAATAACAAAGATAGGGCAACAACAACAACAACAATAACAAAGATAGGGCAACAACAACAACAACAATAACAAAGATAGGGCAACAACAACAACAACAATAACAAAGATAGGGCAACAACAACAACAACAATAACAAAGATAGGGCTAGGCCTATTACAACGTTTTTCGGCCATATCCCCAGGGCTCTCGGTGCTGTCATTTAGAAGGCGAGCCCAGGGAGGAAGGGTTAATATTATTTATTATTCTATCTATCTATCTATTGCCTGACGCCGTGATCCCCGAAGGGGTGGCCACGAACGAACCGACCCCATGCACCTCTGTCCCCAGTCAGTCGACGCCCCTCCCCCCAACCAGCACCGCCCTCGTTCATGTAGTTCCTCACTCCATCCTTCCACCTCATATTCGGTCTACCTCTCCCCCTCTGTCCCTCCACCTCGCTCTCGTACACCCTCTTAGTCATTCTCTCGCTTTCCATACGTTCCATATGGCCGAACCATCTCAAGTTGTTCCTTTTCACACTTTCCAGCACATCTACCTCCACACCACACCTCCTTCTTACTTCCTCATTAGTCTGTCTATCCCTCCATGTAACTCCGCACGCACTCCTTAAGTAATTCATTTCCACTGCTCTCACTCTTGGTCTGAGTCTCTCAACCAACGTCCATGCTTCGCTTCCATAAGTCAGTGTCGGGATTACCACACTGTCATGCAAGGACTTCTTCACTTCCATACTGACCACCCTATTTCTTGTTACTGCTTTTAGCGTTCCTACAACCCTCTTCCCCTGTTGTACCCTCTCCCGCACCTCTTCATCCATAGTCCCATCTTTACTCAACACACTGCCCAGATACTTAAAAGAGTTGACGATCTCCATAGCCTGACCGTTCAGCTTCACCTCACACTCTGTGACTTCACCCCTTTCGAAGACCATAACCTTGCTCTTCCCCGTATTTACCTTCAAATTCCGTTTTTCGCACACTGTTCCAAACTCATTTACCAGACCCTGCCACTCCCATTCAATATCACTCATCAGAACTGTATCATCCGCAAACAGCAGTATAGGTAGCTTCCACTCAATTCCCTCCCTTTTCAGCGATACACCAACATCCACTGCTCTTGATAGTATTTCTTTCATAACTCCATCCATATATACAGTAAACAACCACGGGGACATCACACACCCCTGTTTCAAACCAACATTCAGGTCAAAGAACTCGCTCTGCTCACTCTCCACACGTACTGCCGCCTTTGCACCCTCATACATGCTCTTCACTGCTTTCAGCAACTTGCCCTCTACTCCGTATATTCTAAGTACTTTCCACAAACCTTCTCTATCCACTCTGTCATAGGCCTTCTCCAAGTCCATAAAGGCAACATACAACTTTTGTTTCTTCTCCAGATACTTCTCCACAACACAATTCAGGGTAAAAATCTGATCTACACATCCTCGTCGCCTATCCATTTCTCCGTTCTCACTCTGACTCTCTCAATCACTACCCTACTGTATACCTTCCCTACTGCGCTTAGAAGACATATTCCTCGGTGGTTACCACACACTCCTCTTTCCCCTTTGCCCTTATATAGGGGGACTATTATGCCAGTCTTCCAGTCATCGGGTGCACTCCCCTTCTCCCATGCTAGTTTGCACATTTTCCATACCCATTCTATCACTATCTCACCACCATACCTCAACATTTCCCCACACACTCCATCTGTTCCTGGTGCTTTCCCCAACTTCACTCTTTTCATGGCTTCCCACACTTCTGACCTCCTGATCCCCACCTCCTCCTCCACTACTTCTCTTCTTCTTCTCCCTCCCATACCATATCCAGCTATGTTTGCTGGCTCTTCATTCCTTTCATTTAGCAACTCACTGAAGTACTCCCTCCATCTTTCGACTCTGTCTTGCTTCTCGGCTAGCATTCTCCCATTCTTATCGTTCACACCCTTACTGTTTCCCTTGCTACCTTCCCTAACTTTCTTGACTTCTTTCCAGAACAGTTTCTTACTCTCCCTCCATTTTACACTCAGATTCCTTCCAAATTCCTCATCTACTCTTCTCTTACTTTCCTTCACTACTCTCTTCACCACCCTCTTACTCTCCACGTACCTCGCTCGTTTCTGTCTCTCGGAATCTTCATTCCCTCTACTACCCAACCACTCTCTATATGCTTTCTTCTTTTCTTCCACAGCTATTCTTACCTCTTCTGTCCACCATGCTGTACCTTTCACTCCCCTCCCTCTTCTCCTCACTCCACACACCTCCTCACATGCTGCACAGATTTCATCCTTAAACACCTTGCTCATCTCCTCCACTTCCTCCATAACTTCCAGGTCGAACCCAGCTAGTCGTCTTTCCACTGCTCTCCTGTACTCCTCCCTGACTTCCTCCTCCTGCAACCTCTCCACCCTCCTCACCATTCCACCCTCCTCTCGCCTCCCTCCCGCTCTCCTCACCCACTTCTTTTGTATCCTAACCTTAGCTACCACTACATAATGATCAGACAGACCCCCTCCAATACCCCTATACACCCTAGCATCCATCACAGATTTCTTCATTCGTTCATCCACACATACATAATCAATCAATGACTTTCGTTCCACCACTGTCTTATCCTTCATCGTCAACATCCGTTTCCACGTGTACCTGTGGATCATTCTGTGTCGGAAGAAGGTGTTGGCTATCCACAGCCTCCTCCCCACACATACGTCCACAAGTGCACTACCATTCCCATTCACCTCTGATGGTACCCCCCACCCTCCCACCACTCCCTCAACTTTCCTATCACCCACCTTACCATTCATATCCCCAATCAGAAATATTCTTTCGTTCTTGTCAAACTTCTCCAGGCACGCCTCCACATTCATCCAGAACTCCTCTTTCTTTCTTTCAAGTATATCCTCTGTCGGGGCATACACGCATACAATCACCCACGATTGTATTCCTACTTTCATTCTCACCCACACAATCCTTGAACCCACAGACCCATACTCTCTTACACATTCCTTCCATTTGCTACTTACAAACAAACATGCACCTTCTCTCGCTGTTCCTTCACTCACTCCAGCACACACACCCATTCCACACTCCCACTCTCTCACATCTGAACCTTTCCATTTGGTCTCTGTCATTCCACATACATCCAGCCTGGCATTCACTAACACTTCCAGAACCTCTCTCTCTTTTGTGCCATCATTCATGCCACTAACATTCCACGTAGCCATTCTCAGAATGTCCGATGGCATGTCCTTAGTCGGTCGTGGTTCGTCAACGTTGGTTCCGTCCGCATCCGAGGCTGTTCGTTCGTTTTTCTTTGCTTAGATATTTTTTCCGGGTGGGGGTCGCAAGCCCACCGACCCAACCTCTTTAGTCGCCTCTTACGACACGCAGAAGGCACGTGGGGCATATTCTATTCCCTAACCCCCAGGGGGGGTTGATTATTATTGTATTGATTATTATCCCAGTTATGAGGTATATACTCAGGCACAATACCCCATAGTTATGAGGTATATACTCAGGCACAATACCCCATAGTTATGAGGTATATACTCAGGCCACAATACCCCATAGTTATGAGGTATATACTCAGGCACAATACCCCATAGTTATGAGGTATATACTCAGGCACAATACCCCATAGTTATGAGGTATATACTCAGGCACAATACCCCATAGTTATGAGGGTATATACTCAGGCACAATACCCCATAGTTATGAGGTATATACTCAGGCACAATACCCCATAGTTATGAGGTATATACTCAGGCACAATACCCCATAGTTAGGGGTGGCCGACTCGAGACAAGCCCTAACAGAAACAACATTTAAAGTTTTAATTCTTAGGGTCCGTCCCGGGACCACTTTCGCATTCCCTCGCCCCTTTTAACTGTCTCGTCTAGTAGGTGAATTTTACAAGAGGAGGAGGATTCCTAGCTTCCCTCCCCTGAAGTAGGGAAAGCCTGATCGTGGCCATGGCCTTCCTTAGGGACTCGGGGCTGTTTGGCCAGGCAGCTTAGGGAACGACAACAACAACAACTACTAACAGATCTGGCTGGTCTATCCGAGTGAGAACTGAGCGATCTCTGCCATACCCATAGCTTACTCTGACTGTTCCTTTTACTTATATATCTTCTAGATCTCAAGTGGCGGCGTCTTTTCCGTGGATTGACCTCCCTACTGCCAACCTAGAAGTTGGCAGATTGGGAGCCAAAGCGTCACATTTTTCCCTTACCCCTCAACTTTCCCTTCATAATTGCTGAGGAGCACAGGGCCTTGGGTGGGGCTTTGGTTTCCCGGGCGTTTCCGCACCTTCCTAAGCTCCCTGCCTTGGAGTGGCTTCGGTCACCCGGGCTTTGTTAGTGGTAAGCAGGGAGGATTTTGTGGGGGCGCTCATTTATGGCCTTGGCCTTGCTCGAGACCTTGGGGCTGTTCGGCCAGACAGCCTGGGGAACAACAACAACTAACAGATCTTCTTAAGCTGAAGTAAATCATACGTTAGTTAGAATTGAATTGAAAAGATGTCATAGTTCTGTAGGTGTTAATGGTAAGGGGACTATACTTCAGTATAATCCAGGCTACCTCAATGACCTCATTACGTGTAATTATAATGTAAAACTTGCAAAATAATCAAACCAAAACATTGACGACACAATATAAAGACAAAAAAACTTATCAAAATCTTATACAAAAACTTATCAAAATCTTATACAAAAACTTATCAAAATGTCATAAGTATCTTTTGACTCCAAGGTCCTATTTACTGTTAGGTAAACAGAGGCATCGTATGTATAGAGACTGCCCATCCATCTCATCCTAAGCAGGAATTGAACTAGGATTCTCTCTGTTGCAAACGGAGTACATTGAGCATTGCACCACAGAATATGTTAGCTATAATACATATAAAAAGAAAGCATGTAAACAAAATATAACCTTAGTATAACGTTTATGTATGTATATACACAGGCACATAAAGTTTATAATATGCATACATTTGTTATCTTTCAGAGGAGGGCAACCCTAAACGAAAGCTGCGGAAACGCAAAGCAAAGCGTCAAGCAGTGGCCCAGTTGATGGAGAAAGCCCCACCCCCTGTGGAGGTGGCCCCTGCCCGCACACAGACCAACGCTGATGGCTACGCTGTCTCTTCCAGGGGCCGCATCAGGAAGGTTAAGAAGATCGTTAACTATGATGGCCTGGACTTTGAGAAACTAGCCATGCAGGCATCACAGGAGGCAGAGCAGGAGAGGGCCAGGAAGAAGAGGAAGAGGGAGGAGGAGGAGGAAGAGAAGGATAAGGAAACAGAGGAAGAAGTAGAGGAGAATACTACTACTTCCTCCAACGTGGCCTTAACACCAACACCGTCAGGAGTCAGGCGATACCTTCTCTCTCAGACCGGACGAGTCATGGGCTATATCGATAACGAAGGTCACGTCCACTCCGGCAGTGCGTTGAAGGACACTCGAACTGATAAGGCGCGAGTTGATATATCTAGTGTGAGAAGTTTGGCCAGTCAGTTAGTAAGCAATGCTAAAAAGGAGAGCCCTCAACCAGTAGCAAAAACTGGTGTGATGTTCCCCAAGAAACCTATACAGAACTCCAATCTTAAACCCGGTGTTCCCACTGTTGTTGTAGCAGCCATAAACAAACAAGGCTCACCGGTGTATATGAGAGTGGTGGGTGAACAAGCCTTGCAGTTAGTGAAGTACATGAAACCCGGTGTAAAGGGACCAGTTTCTCAGATCAAACTACAGCACCACGATCAGACCTACACAGTGAATACCAACGCCCACATGATCACCAACAACATTCCTGGCCTTCCTGACGGAGAGTCCTCAAACAACCCCACCACCGCCACCACTTTGGTACAGTCAGGTGGTGTGGCTGCTAAGACTACCTCAGCACCTATCACTTCACGCATCACTGGGGCACTAGAGAGTCTGGCCAGTAGTAACTCGCCCAGTGTACCCAGGGTGGCCCCTATATCATCAGTGGTCACTGCTGCTGCCACCACCACCTCACTCAACACCTTGGCTCTGGCATATAGAGGTATGGCCAAACAGGCAAAACCCATGACTGTTAATGCTCCTGTTAGACCACAAGCTGCTATTATGCCCGGCAGTAATGTACAACAAGATGCTAACCGTCTCACATCATCAACAAGGTTAGTTACTGCCTCTCAATCAGTGGTATCATCAGTAGTTGCTCCCACAGTCAGAGCACCAGTCACCACAGGAATAATCCCAATGAAGCACAATTTGATCAATGTTAATCAAGCAGGAAATAGACTGACTGCTCCTAATGTTTCTACTGCTGCCAGACCTCAGGTGACACCTGTAGTAAATAGAGTTGTTATGGCCTCTGGAGGAGTTCCAGTAAATCAATCAGCTATGACACTTCAAACTGGAGCTCCTACAGTTCAACGGTTTGTTAATAAACCACAGCAGCAGCAGCAGCAGCAGGCAGTTGGTGTAGTGGGTGAGACAGGAGTGGCAGTAACAGCCAACCAACAACCCAACAGTCAAACAGTAACAGCAACACCAGTGGCTGTGGCTGGCCCAGGGGGGCAACCTCAGGTTCATCTTAAACTGGAGTCAGAGTCTTTAGCTCAATTGATGCAGAGAACAGGCAGTAAAATAGTGGCATTACCCAATGATAGAGGTGGGTACACATTATCGCTGACCCCCGGGGCTGTCACACCGGGCCAGCCGGGACAGAAGAACCACACACAGATAGCAGCCAACACAGCAGCCAAGGTTCAGGTTGTTACTGGTGCTAATTCACTATTAGAGGATGCTCTACAGACACATACTATACAACAACCTCAACAAGTTGTTCAACAACATGTGATCTCTCAAGGAGTTGCTGGGGCAGCCAACATAGCCCAGCCAACTGTAGGAGGCCAACAGGTAGTGAGGCAAGTTGTGTCAGGCAGCTCTGGTCCTGGTACCAGTGGTAATGTAGCCAGACTGGGGGTCCAACAGAGAGTGTATGGTCAACTAGTAACATCTCCACAAGGCAGCAGGGTTGTGCCAACCACTGGCACAGCTGTGGTCACCCAACAGAGAGCTAATGTGGTCAGTTCAAGTCAGGCCACCAGTATAGTACAGAAGGTTGGTACTGTTGGTGTACAGGCAGGTGGGGGTAGTGGTGGTCAGATGGTAGTACAACAGCAGCAACAGCGTGTTTCTACCAGTGCTACACAGACCGCTGTAACAACAACACCGCAAACTGTCTTACACCAGACCACCACAGGGTACAAGCCAGTAGTAGTGAACCAGCCAGCACAACAGGTGGCTCAACAGGTGGTCAGAGTGGCTCAGGCATCGGTCATGCAGAACCAAGGACAAGGACAACAACAAGTGGTACGACTACATCCCGTTAGTGGTGGCCAGGCTGGTGGTGGTGGTACACAGAAGTTGGTACAGATTGTTCAGCCTGGTGGAGGGAGACAGGTGGTACAGATGGTACAACAGGTGGTAGCATCACAGGGACAACCAGGACAACCTCACCAACAACTTATATATGTACAAGCTGGAGGGCAAGTCATACAACAGCAACAAACCAAAACTACTACACAACAAACTCAAGCCCATCACATTATTCCTCAACAAAAGTTACAACAGCAGATAGTGACTCAACAACCAATACTTCAGCAACAACTAACTGGACAGCAGACACAGCAGATTGTTCAACAAAAGCAGCAACAAGTAACACAGTCACAGCAAATATTGCAGCCACAACAACTTGTAGTGCAACAACAAGTTGTTCCACAACAACAAATACAACAAGTTGTATCTCAACAACAGTTACAACAGCCGGTAACACAACATCAGCAGAGTATTGTTCAACAACAACAACACCAAACTGTTGTACAACAACAACAACAATCTACAGTAGTTCAACATCAAGTAGTAAGTCAACAACAACTACTTCAACAGCAAGAACAACAACAGACACCAATTGTCCAACAGCAAGTAGTTCAACAACAAGTTGTGCAGCAACAAGTGGTACAACAACAACAACAACAAGTTGTTCAACATCAGCAAGTAGTTCAACAACAACAACAACCAGTAGTACAACAACAACAAGTGGTACAGCAACAAGTTCTACAACAACAACAACAACAGCAGCAATCAGTAGTACAGACTCAACAGCCAGCCCAACAGCAGGTTCAGCAAACAGTAGTACAACAACAACCAGTACAGCAACAAGTGCAGCAAACAGTGGTACAACAACAGGAGCAGCAGCAACAGCAGCAGAGCTCAGCAACAGGACAACAACAGGGAGGTGTGGTCCAACAACAGGGTCGCCTGGTACTGGTGAGGACAACCCAGGGGGAGCAGGTGGGGCTACAGCTGGCGGATGGTCGGGTCACGTTACTAACACAGGAGCAGCTACAGGCTTGTCTCAGGGACGGATCCATCAAATTCAACCACCAGACTTAAAGTTACTCGGTCAAAAAAAGTGGAATTGTAATGTAAAATTTGCAAAATATGCAAACCAAAACTGGGACGACACAATATACAGTATAGATAAAAGAACTTGCACCTTGAACCAAGAGACTTTTTGTTGCATGGAATATAACAAAAATATATTTATCAACCACGAAACTTGAATACCCCGAGTCAAGAGGTGCAACGGAAAGATTTCAATACACGGAGTCTAAAAGTTCGATCCCCATGCACACTCGGTGTATTATGTTCATCGGCAGTCTTGAGGAGAAATTTGTACACTCGTATTCCAAAGTTCATCCAGCAGACCTTAAAAGGACATGGGCCGGTTTTCTGGACAACTTTCTCCCTTGTGTTTAGTCCCATTAGTTTTGAGATTTTAAGACATTTGGCCCATTATTTTGACGATTTTAACACCTTTCGCCCCATTTAGTAGTCAATATTTAGACCTTTCGGGCTATTTAGGTGTCGATTTTTTCCCTGGCGAACGATAGTGAGCCTGTAATGTTCGAAGAATCGGCCTTTGGCCGGGACATTTTTCTACCGAAAAATGTACAAATTAATCTAGAGAGGTGATCTAATGGATGTTTTTTATTTTTGATGGAGGTCTAGGGAGGAAACTAGAAAAATAATGAATACATGCAAAAATCGACCAAAAAGTGAACCATCCCCCCTTGACACCTCGCACACCTATACCTCGGTAGTTCTTTGACAATAATAAGAGTAATAGTTAAGTATCATAAACTACAAACCCCAATGTACTTGATTAAACTAATGAAAGCATATGGTCCTCCTGGGATTCCAACTCAGGACACCATACCCAGAAAATGTTACGGATAATTGAAGATAACTGACGGATGCAATCGTGCAGTGTTTCTTATACAGGTCTCGATATATGATTGGGTTGCGTTCCCGAAAACCCGATCTTAAATAGGAAAATCCTATAGCAAACCCTAAAACTAATGGGGTAAATGGGGATGCGTTCTGGGACCAGCCAAAACCCAAACACAAACGCCTAAATACCTATAATAATATCGTAAATCAGGGCATCGGATAGTGAGGGAGACATAATAGTTGACGGGTAATTTAAGACAACTGACGGATGCAATCATGTAGTGTTTTTATATTCTCTATTAGGTTGTCCAAGAACTACCGTGTCCGACTGTAACACCTAAATAATGCAACAGATATTTTTTCTTCGTACAAATTGATGCTTTTTCAACAAATTTAGGCAACTTTACGGTTTTCATGAACTTATCATGTTTTTTGTGTGATAATACATTGCTAACATCAAATGAAAGTAACTCTATCTATCTATTGCCTGACGCCGTGATTCCCGAAGGGGTGGTTGGAAAACTTCAAAATGTAAACTAAAAAGACATTGTTGTTTTAGCCATTAAATTAATGAAATTTTTTTAATATATGGATGTTTTATTTTTCTTTAATTAAATAGCCACATCCCATTATGCAGAAAGCAGGGTATCAAACTGGAGCAAGTTTGTTTGAAGACTGGATTGATTATGAAAAGAAATAAAAGACAATTAGCATGGAATTGTATGGAGTTTGTATTCTGTCACTGACAGGCAGGATAAGAACTGTGAAGCATCCAATGAACTGTGCATATTCAGAAAAAAACTAATTATAATGTAAAACTTGCAAAATAAACAAACCAAAACTGGGACGATACAAGATAAAAGCACCCAGTACTTCCCTTTAATGTCGAAATGTACGATTCTATTAGTTACTCTTGATAACTAAAAACAACGGAATAGGTCCCTCCATTTGACACCCCGGCAGAAAGACGTTGGAAAGTACCGTAGTGTATCTGTGTACGACCCCAACAAACTAGCCAAGTCACCGGAGAGAATCAAAGTGAGAAGGTTTGGCCTACCAGACATTTCCTGCAACTAGTGTACAGATCAATTATTTATAATAACATATGCTATTTTTTTTATGATGATAAATGTGAACAATCTTTTTTCATTGCTGTTAGTAAATATCTTACATTTTTATTGCATTTTTTGTTTAAGTACACCACATTTTTTGTTCAAGTACTTATGAACAATCTTTTTTGTTCAAGTACTTATGAACAATCTTTTTTGTTCAAGTACTTATGAACAATCTTTTTTGTTCAAGTACTTATGAACAATCTTTTTTGTTCAAGTACTTATGAACAATCTTTTTGGTTCAAGTACTTATGAACAATCTTTTTGGTTCAAGTACTTATGAACAATCTTTTTTGTTCAAGTACTTATGAACAATCTTTTTTGTTCAAGTACTTATGAACAATCTTTTTTGTTCAAGTACTTATGAACAATCTTTTTGTTCAAGTACTTATGAACAATCTTTTTTGTTCAAGTACTTATGAACAATCTTTTTGTTCAAGTACTTATGAACAATCTTTTTGTTCAAGTACTTATGAACAATCTTTTTGTTCAAGTACTTATGAACAATCTTTTTGTTCAAGTACTTATGAACAATCTTTTCCTATTTGTACGAGTCAATACCTTACATTTTCACACCATTGTAGTGCAGTATTTTATCACCGAGTTGATTGGAGTAGGGTAGACTTAACAGTTCCTAACCAGGGGTCCACTTGGTATACAGAATTGATGATAAACCAACTACTGGTCCCCTAAACAAAAAATATGTCAAGTTAGATTTTAAGGGGATGTTATTTTAATTTTTATTCATTTTTATTTATTACCGGAATATATATTTGTTTTAGTTTGCTTCCTAGATCTTTATCAATCTTTAAAAAAAGGCCATCCCGAAGACCGCCCCTTCGATATAAATTTGAGGAACGGCGCAAGACTTTCTTTTGTTTATTTTTGTCACAGAAAGAGGTCATTCGGACATGGTACCACCGGCCAATCAGCTACAAGTAAAGTCACACCCAGTCGGGGGACACCTCGACAACGTATACAGACTAACAACACTCACAACAAGCCACTACAATAGTTTCCTCTCTCTCCAACACCCCTAATCCCCTCCCAACACTCTTTGGAAAGTAGATATGAGGTGCCGTTTTAAAGGCTTATCCCTCAATACCTTCACCAAACAAGTGTGAATTCACCAGGTTAAAATAATCTATATATCTATATATCTATTTCCTCAGGCCCAATCCACATTATTTTTTTTATTTTTTTATTTTTCTGGGGTTGGCCGACTCGAGACAGGTAGACTTGAGTAAAAACATTCGTGAGTGCAGGATTCCTACACTTCATAAATAGACACTCGGCACTTTTCACATGTAGTCAAACCTTTGTATATTTGCATGATCAGTAATATTTTTATGCATTTATTGTAAATAATTCAATAAAGTATGCCATGGTGATAAAAATAGTCATGAATATGCAACTTTTTTTATTGCTGTGAAAGGAATCCAAATACAGTACTGCAGTCTAATTTACAAAACCCCTATGATTCACTTTTTGGTCAATTTTGTTTTCATTTAGTCATTATTTTTCTAGTTTCCTCTAGATTCCCATCAAACTTAATAAAACATCCATTAGATCCCCCTTCCCGGCCTTCCAAAATTACAGGTTCACTCGTTCACCAGGAAAAAAACGACACCTAAATAGCAAATAGCACGAAAGGTCTTAATATTTATCGACAAAGAAATAGGGCGAAAGGTCTTAAAATCGAAAAACTAATGAGGCTTAATATGAGAGAAAAGGGGGTCTAGAAAAACACCTATCTCCCCTATTTAAAAGTGCTCAGGTGATAGGATTATACTATTGGTGTTGGATGTCCCTGTTAGTATATTTGGTTACCTGTGTTGTGTTGCTCACAAGTTAATAAGAATATTTTATTATAATTTAACTTATTATTTTCTCCATACAGTACACACACTCATACATACACACATACATAGGCCTACATACATTCATCCGGTCACATGTCCTAATGGTGGCATTCTAGGTAACCCTCTTAGAGCTGCCTCATTTGGCAGGTTCTTTGATGTATGATCAGACCACAAGGTCTGATCCCACGTCTTTCTTGGTCTGCTCATTGGTTCAGCTCCCTCCACGTTCATGGACTTGCATCTTTTCACCCAGCTTAGTTCATCCATCCTCTCCACATGTCCAAACCATCCAAGCCTGCTATAGGTAGCGCCAACGAACTTGACAATTTTCTTGACCCCTTAAATTCTTTTAACTCAAAATGAATGAAAGCAATCGAGCTGACATTTCTATCATTAGGGAAGAGCCCACCAGGAAATAGGTTTGGATATTTACAGCCAGTTTGCTCTAGGCCCTTTTGAGTTATGAGAAGTTAAGGGGTCAAGAAAATTGTCAAGTTCATTGGCACTACCTATAGTATGTATCTCATCAGTGATACTCTTGATATCTAACCTTCTCCTTAGCTCTTAACTTGATATCCTATCTTGCAGTTTGGCACCACATACAGTATCTATCTTACCATTCTCATCTCTCTCACTCGATTACATTTTAACCACTTTGGCAATCCAGTCTTGTAAAGCATACACATACTCATCATCAGCTTACCCATCAGCTTGATGGAAGTCTAGGGAACACACTAAAAACCTCCCATTAGCCCCTTCAGTACGATGATGCATTTTTTTTACCTCATCATTGTTAACGTAAGACGATCTTGTGCAGTTTAAGAAAGTTCTGTCATTCAGATGGTTTGTTGAGCTAATATTATTTACCCCTTTGAGTCATTCAGGTTTATTATAAGGTAAGGAAAATTGTCTAATGCTAGCTAGAGTATGATGACAAATAATTGATCATGCTGAAAGGATTAATCTTAGCCAGAATACAAATACAGTATAATGGTAGGCTACCATTATTTCAAGGCGTTAAGTTCTGCAAGCAAAAGAGAAACATATCAGTACAGTCCTCAGCTTTCCATTTACCATTTCCGTAGACAACGACTATTATTAGTTTCCTATATATATTGAAGAAAAACTTCCACATAGTGGAAGGGGCATTGTGGCACGGGTAAAATAAGCATGTCTTGACAAAGTAGCCTGGAGGCGTTTCTGCCATGGCCATCCTCTAGCGGGGGCTTCCCAGGGGGAAACAAGGCGTCTGAGATGATGATGATGATTTTCATTTGACATACTGTACCCATCTATTATTTAACCACTGAATCAGATGACAGTTTCATTACTTTTATTTATGGTACTGCTACATGAGTTAACTCATTTTAGAAAGACCTTTAGGAAATATGGGTATTTAGATCTCTCTTGACAGGTCTTTCTTAATAGAATAGAATAAAATTGTTCAAGTATCTAAACTTAAATAAGGACTTGCAAGTCTTCTGTGTGAACAGGTTAACGGGGAGTCACATGATCTCTTTTTCTGGCAATTCTTTTCTGGCAAGTTTGGTCTGGTAGCTTCTGAAATAGTTTGATAAGAAATCAAGTTCTGAAAATGTTCTATATTCAGGCTAGTTGTATGTATGTATATATATACATACACAGGCAACACATCCCCAAGCTGGGGGTGGCCAACTTGAAACTGAGCCCGAACAGGGACAACACAACACAAAACAAATCTCCCAAACGTCTAGGTCGCCCAGGAGAAGACCAAGAAACCCCGGCCCTTTTGGGGTTGATGTCAATGCAATTAAATCCCTATATGTTGACCAAAAAAAAATGGTAGAAAAGGGATGATAAGGTGGTACCACATGAGAGCTTCTATTCTCATTTATCGCTGGGACCTAATATATTGGTATCCGAAACTAAACCAGTGAACTACATCTAGGTAGCTAAATTTTTACTGTTCTTGATTTGCCCAGAAAAGTTGCAGGAAAAAGCGTTCATGTGGTACCAGCTTAACTCTACCTTGGTTTTGTTTACATTTCCACCTCCAGTATGTGTGACCAGGTGTGGATTATTATGAGTGATAAATACAGGAGTTATTCACGGCTTTGGAACTAAGGCCCGTATTCCTAAAAAAAAACTCGTTATTGTTGGTGGTAATTACTATAGTTTTGCTGTATTCCTAGTCAGTCTGAATGATATTATTATAATGTAAAACTTGCAAAATAAATACTATGCTATACTGTACCTTGTTCCAATTAGGTAGGTAAGAAATTGTGAACCCTAGCCTTTGTGACTCAACTTAAATTTCCACACTCATTCCCAGATGGTAGAAATATTAGCTGGATTACTGTAGTGGTTTGTGAGCTATAGAGGTTAATGTACAAGAATTTTGGCCCACTTACTTGGAACAGGGTATAGTGTATCATATTGATTAGGTAGAAATATGGCAAACTTATTGTAATGAGCACCAACAATGATGGGGTTTACTTACGGTAGTAATACAGGCATAAATCTATTGACAGGTATCCAGTTTAAAGGAAGATGATAATATATAAAGTGTACAAATTTTAAACAGTTACCTGCGGATGATTTCTTGCAACAATCTTGAAGGATAGGTGATGTATCCTGCTCCCAATCGCATCATGATTACAATAAATTCCTGCAAGATTTCTTTAGAGGAGTGTTTCAATATCTAAGCTGCATAGACTAGTTTGTCTACATGTCTAACTTATACAGTTGGTAAATTATATAATTATTATGTACAAATTTTTAAATAAATTTTCTAAAGCCAACTTATTTTGCATCCTTTATGTAACCATTACCCCCCTGGTACTACTTTCCTTGTCGCGGTTGGGGGGCTTTGGGGCCGGCGACTGGAGCTTGATGGGGGATGGTTGTGGGTATTTTCCTCCCTCTCCTCTCAAGCTTTCGTCGTCAGCTTGACTAATTTTGAGTAGTTTTTCTTTCCTCTTTCTATGTTTTTCCCCTTCTATTCTTATTCTGTCCCATTCGGCTGTCCTCGGGCATCCTATATCACATGCCTCCCTGGCCTGGCTAGGTAGTAGGCTTCTGACCTGATTTGTCTCTTCGGTTGCTTCTGCGGCCGAGCTGACTCGATTCCCCTCAGTAGTACATTTTATTGCATCTCGCTTTGATTTTTTTCTACCTTAGACCTGATCTCTCATTCTTTGCCCTGATCACTTCTTGGTTGGTGCTGCAGTGTAGCAGTTCTTGCCTCATCCTTCGGCCCTGCCCTGTAAGAGCTCTGCTGTGGAGAATTCTATTTATGAATACTAAATGGCAACCCCCGGACCTGAAAGTGTTAACAAATACCATTTATTTTCAACTTTTATGACCATCTTGAATATTATCGTCATTTTATATACAGTCAGCCCGTAGCCTAGTAGGTAGAGCTCTCGTCTCACACACGAGGGGTCGGGGGTTCAATCCCAGACCGGGCGGAGACAAGTTGGGCTTGTCTCCTTTCATGTGTTAGCCTCAGTTCACCTAGCTGTAAATAGGTACCTGGAATAAGTGGACGACGTTGTGACGTCCCATCTGGGGTTGGCAAAAATGGTACAAGGCGAGATGGGTATCATATGGTTCACCTAAGCTGATGGCTACCTAAGCCTTCGGGCGAGACGGTACCGTCTATAGTGAGAATGGTACCATACAGATCCACCCTAAGCCTTCGTTTCCAATGTCGCCAATTGGCTAAATACAGACTACACACACATCCACAGCCATTCCAACAGTACATAAAACACTTAACATGCATTTCACGCAATACATTCCCAGTTAAGGAGGCGCGATAATAATGAGCTTAGCTCGCATTGCGTGGATTCCCCTTGACGAACAAGTAACTGAGTATGTTGAAAAAAGGGCATACACAGGTTCAACTCCAAACTGATATAGGGTCTTGGTTTATTGTTTCACAGGTTTACTTTACCCCTCAACTTTCCCTTCATAATTACTGAAGGGCACAGGGCCTTGGGTGGGGCTTTGGATTCCCAGGCATTTCCGCACCCTCCTCAGCTCCCCGCCTTGGAATGGCTTCGGTCATTTGGGCTTTATTAGTGGTAAGCAGGGAGGGTTTTGTGGGGGCGCTCGGTTATAGCCTTAGCCTTGCTCGGTCAGACAGCCTGGGGAACAGCAATAACAACAACTGAATGAAAGTATAATAGGTTCGTCAAGTTAGGATGCCACCACAGGTCAGACTGGTCTTGGGCTTCTTGGTGGGGGATCTGGGTTTTCAGGCGACCACCATGGGTCTCTCTCTCTCTCTCTCTCACTCTTGCACACTCACTCACTCACTCTCACTCTCTCTCTCTGTACCCTCATTAACTCCACAAGTCAACAAACATTATTTATTGATGATCTTCCTTTGTCATTAGAGTTTAAACCAAGAACCCCAGGATTTACCCAGAATTCTCACATTCTAAATATTTTTGGCCAGAATCAAGCCATATTTATTCCCAGACTTGCCAAATACGGTCATCCATATGCTATATGTGAAAACCTTTCAATTTGTAATGTTCTGGCAGCTATAGTCTCTTCATTCTAGGTTGTGCAAAAATAACCTCTAACCTCTGTAACTCAAAAAGGACGAGTAATTGAGCAACTTTTTCTACCAAATCTGAAGACTTTACTAGGGAATAGGTGTGGAAATTGACAGCTCATTGGCTCTAGCCCTTTTTGAGTTTTAGAGGTTGGAAGTTACAATTTCTGTCCAACCTTGAATGAACGGACTAGAGCCAAAAACCTTTCAAACTACTTTCCTTCCACTTTTTCACTCTGATAGCACCACCATCACTTCTTCCTCCGAAAATGTTGAACAACCTGAGTTCTTCACGCTGACTTTTGCTATAAACTTTATGTTGGATGATTCCAGTGCTATACCTCCCTCGCTGTTACTAATGCCAAATAATCACAATCTCGTGTGAAGATGTATATTCTCCCCTCTCTGGTCTTAAGGGGGGTAATCTGCTTTTTTATCTTAATTGGTTGTATCCACTCGACCCCATTCAGCCTACTCTTAAAAATTCAGGCTCGCTATTGCTCGCCAGGATAAATCAACTTGTCACAAAAGGTCTTAAAATTGACAACAAAATGGGGTGAAAGGTGTTAAATTCGCTGAACTAATGTGCCGAACGTTTTAAAATATGAGAACTAATGGGGCTAAACATGAGGGTGAAGGGGGGGGCCAGGAAGCCCAACCATCCCCCCTAAAAATGTTCCTACCGAGTAGAACATAACGAAAGCCTGCGATAGAGACGGGTACAAATATCTCGTCTTCAAACTGACATAGTTAATAGTTTTTATCTCTATATGGCTTTGTCTTGAGTCGGCCACCCCCAACTACAAAAAAAAAAAAAAAAAAAATTATATACCGGTATATATATATATATATATATATATACAGTGGGGGCCGAAAGTTATGTCGCGTATGGGGCCGCGACAAAACTTTCGGCCCGAGATGGTGCTGGACGATTATGCCTCGTGTTTATCGTGGGATTCCCATTTTCGTACGTCTATATATATATATATATATATATATATATATATATATATAGCCTATATAACAAATAACAACTATAAAATAAAAATAATAAAATAAAATGTGATATGTGCCAGAGTATATTATACAGTACAGTAGATAGATAGATAGATAGATATGTAGCTTTATCATCTATTTCTTAGCTGCTGTTAACCCCTTGAGGATTATAAGGCATTTTGACACTTGTGGCCATTATTAGACGATTTTATTCAGCTTAGGAAGGGTGTGTGGAGTTCAGAGGTTTAACCCCTTCTGTACCGGCGACGTCTTTTAAATTTTATTCTAGCTATATGTAGAGTATTTTGTACAGTTTAAGAAGGATTGTGGTAGTAAAAAGGGTTAATTGAGATAGTTGGAAGGTTGTTAATTGCTGGAGGCCCTATTGAAACTGAATATAATTGTCTAACAGTAGCCAGAATAAAGTTAAAAGGACGGCACCGGTACAGAAGGGGTTAATCAAGATATTTACCCACAGATCCTTCCTAAGTTGTATAAAATAGTCATCTAATGATAGCCAGAATAAACTGTCAACATGCGTCATAATCCTCAAGGGGTTAAGGGGAGGTATTTAGTTTGTTCCCTAGACCTCCATCAAGCTTAAAATTACACCCCCCTCGAGTCCCTTTCAAGATAAATTTGTACATTTTTCGGTAGAAAAATGTCCCGGCCGAAGGCCGATTCCTCTTAAATTACAGGCTCGCTATCGCTCGCCAGGATAAAATCGACACCTGAATTGCACGAAAGGTCTTAATATGGGGTAAAAGTTCTTAAAATCGCTAAACTAATGGGGCAAACGTTTTATAATATAAAAAACAATGGGGCTAAACATGAGGGAGAAAGGGGTCAAGAAAAAAATCCCTCAAGTGGAGATCTCCCCTTAAGGCGAGAGGGGTCGTTTTTCTGGTCCACCTTCCTCATGTTTAGCACCATTAGTTTTCAGATTTTAAGACGTTCGGCACATTAGTTTTCAGATTCTAATAAGACCTTTCGCCCCATTTCTTTATCAATAGTAAGAGTTCGTGTCATTGCTCTCTCTCTCTATATATATATATATATATATATATAAAGTATATACAGTAGCCTATATATATATACAGTATATATATATTTATATATATATCGAGCTAATTTCTATCTATAAGTAATTTTGTCTTTTGTCTCCTGCATGCTCACACACAAAGTTTACAATTTAATCAGCTGTAATAAGATTATTTTGTTCATTAGGAGAGAAAGAGAGAGAGATAGCAACAAAGAAAGAGACGTAGAAGATGATGACTATCTAAATGTTCCAAAACAAAGAGTACCCAGGTAAACACAAAGACAATTCTATAATCGTAGTTGTCCAATACGCAATAAACATTAAATAAGATTATTATAGTTTATGCTAAGGTAATAACATTCCTATCTCATAACAGCAGTGGTGGTGGGGATTTTTTTTTTTTTTTTTTTTTTTTTGTGTATTAATTCATTTATTCTTGTATTTCTTAGTTTTCTTGGCTAGACCTCCATCAAGCTTAGAAAAACACCCCCTAGACCCCCTTTCAAGATAAATTTGTACATTTTTCGGAAGAAAAATGTTACGGCCAAAGGCCGGTTTCTACAAAATGTCAGGCTCGCTATCGCTTGCCAGGAAAAAATCGACACCTAAATGGCACGAAAGGTCTTAAAATTGACAACGAAATGGGGCGAACGGTGTTAAAATCGACAAATTAATGGGCCGAACGTTTTATAATCTCAAAGCATATCATGGAGGTAGAATGTATGTGGGGCTTAACACGAGGGAGAAAGGGGACCCGGAAAACGACCCATCTCCCCTTAAGTGGAGGTTTTGTAATCAATTAACGGTTTTATAACAAATTATTCCTTTATGCCAATTATACTATGTTTCCTTCCATACATATTCATATTTTTCACCACCCAACTTTACTTCTAAACTCAATTAATGAAATCAACAAATACATGTGGCACGCCAAGGACTCGAACCTAGGATAGGCTACTCACACCGAAATTCCGCGAATTTATGCATTACGCTATCAAGGAGGGGACACACATTCCTGCGGCCAACTGTACGTGACGACGCAGATGCACACGAGCGCCTCTTCCGGTAACTCTGAGCTTGCAGTTTCCGAAATATACTTTTATGGGAAGTTTTGTCACCTAACCTTGAGTCTAGTTGTCGATACCAGTGCAAAACAGAGTAAAAATTTTACCAGAATAATAATAATAATAATGACGCCACAGGACACAGGATAAAATTAACATTAGCTGTAACTTGAGGGGCACTTGGGAAAGCGTGTCCCTCCTGCCTACACTGTCGGAGGTATGCGCTCTACCGATCGGTCTCAAAATGAAAAAAAAACAAAAAAAAATCTTGGCGCATATCCTATTTGCCCACCACATTTCGCGTAAATCGGTTCATAACATTTTGAGATATCTATTATAAACAGACAACAATACAAACAAGACAAACGGCGGCAAAAACATAACCTCCTCCAACTTGGTTAGCGGAGGTAATAATGAGATATAATAAGAACATAAGAACATAAGAAAATGCGAGTCTGCAGAAAGCCGATTGGCCCAAACAAGGCAGATCCCTCTCACACTTAACCCTAATTATAAGGCCTAATTATAAGCCCAGCTCACCAACACCATTAGGGCTGACCTCACCGAAAAGGTCAGAGGTCAGAAAACGGCGTGTGATTTGTAATGTAATATTGCAGTGGCCAGGGAGTAATTGTAGAGTTAGCAAGAGGAGGAGAGATTTAATTCAATTCAATTCAATTTAATTAATTCAAAATTAAATTAAATTTAAAAAATGCTTATTGTTACAAATAGGTAGGGCCTACATGTTGTTTACAAAGAGATGAACAGTCTCATACACCACCCTTTGAAGAGCTGTATGGTATGTCAGTCAGCAAGAATAAGGCCTTTGCCACGAATCACTAGGTCAAGTTGCCCGGGCTTGACATCTACCAATACAATTTTGACAGTGAAGGCTCGATCCGCCGACCCTCTGATCAGCCGCCGACGCTCTACTGACTATGCCACGGCTCACGACAACATAAGTACAGTACACACATATAATGTTAACACTTTCAGTACACCATGACGCATTATCTAATCTGATTATGGTTATTATTAGATGCTTTGATCCATTGCTTTTAGTGGGCAAACTGTTATATTATGTGTTCTTCTCCTGTCACCTCTTTTTCCTTTCTCGTGTCTCTTGCTGATCCTCCCTACCCCTTGTGGGAGTAAGGGCTGACTGACTGACTTAGATGCATTTGTTGAGCTTAGGAGGGATAAGTGGGAGTCAAATGGCTTATTGAGATCGAGCTTATCCCTTTGACTACTATATTCTGTTCCAAGTAAATGGGCCAAAACTCTAAAACATTAACCTCAACAATTCACAAACGACTAAAGCAATCAAACTAATATTACTACCATTTAGGAAGGGTCAGCCAGGGAATAGGTGTAGAAATTTACAGCTCATTTGCTCTAGCCCTTTTTGAGTAACAGAGGTTAGCGTTCACGATATCTGGCCTACCTATTTGGAACAGGATATAAAGGTATGCCTTTTTCTATTATTGCTAATAAATCAAGGCCTTGTACAGTGGCGCTAATAAGTCATGTCTCAGCTGTCATTACGTTTGGCTCGCTCTGTGCTGTATCAATGTCTGTCAGATGTTGAATAGGGTGGTTAAGTGTAGGAATAGGTTTGTATATCTAATTTGCCTTACTAATTTGCTTAGCTTTTTCTCAGAGGTATATGAAGCAGTAGATAGTGACAAGTCATATGATATTATATATTTAGATTTCAGTAAAGCTTTCGACAGAGTCCCTCATGAGAGATTGATGAGAAAGGTTGAGGCACATGGAATAGGAGGGTCGTTGTTGGGATGGATTAGGTCATGGCTAATTGGTAGGAAACAGAGAGTCAGCATAAATGGTACCAAGTCAGAGTGGGGAGCAGTCAAAAGTGGTGTCCCCCAGGGATCGGTATTAGGTCCCCTGTTGTTTCTTATATACATAAATGACCTAGATTTAGGTATAACTAGTAGGATAAGTAAATTCGCAGACGATACTAAAATGGGGAGATCAATTGATTCAGATAGCGATATAGAGTGCCTCCAAAGGGATCTAGATACCTTACATGAATGGTCAGTAAATTGGCAGATGAAGTTTAACATTGACAAATGCAAGGTATTAAAGATAGGGAAGACGCAAACAAATGTTAAATATAAACTAGCTAATTTAGAATTAGAAAATTCAGACTGCGAGAAAGATCTAGGTGTGTTTGTTAGCAATGATTTGAAGCCTAGAAAACAGTGTATAAGCGTTCGTAATAAGGCAAACAGGATTCTCGGGTTCATCTCTAGGAGTGTGAGTAACAGAACTGCTGAAGTTATCTTAAAACTTTACTTGTCATTAGTGAGACCCCATATGGATTATGCTGTCCAATTTTGGTGTCCTTATTACAGAATGGACATAGATTCATTGGAGAGAATTCAGCGTAGAATGACAAAAATGATCCATAATATTATAAATTTTCCGTATGAAGAAAGGTTGAAGAAATTAGGTTTACATTCGTTAGAGAGACGCAGAGTTAGAGGGGATATGATAGAGGTGTTCAAGTGGGTTAGTGGGATTAACAAAGGGGACATGACAAATGTACTAAAGCTCAGTGATAGCGAAAGAACTCGTACCAATGGTTTCAAATTAGATAAATTTCGTTTCAGAAAAGATATAGGCAAATATTGGTTTGGTAACAGAGTTGTAGATGGGTGGAATAGGCTACCAAGTGATATAGTGGGATCAAGAACGATAGGGAGCTTTAAGAAAAATTGGATAAGCATATGGACGAGAAGGGTTGGGTGTGAAGGGGGATCAGCCGGGTTGGGCCAATCAGCGCTCTGCAGACCCCGTAATCCTGCGTTAATCTCTAACCGGTTTGGTAAGATGATCCTCAGGGTATTAGAGTGTTGAGCCTATAATTGGGCTTTGTAATTGGGGTTGTGTGGGACAGGGATCTGCCTTGCTTAGGCCAATCGGCTTTCTGCAGACTCCCATTTTCTTATGTTATGTTCTTATCTCCCTCGAAATGACTATATTAAGTTTAGATATTGCTGAAATCAATTATGGATCAAAATATACTTGGTACCGAGACAACACTTATTAGGCCGACTGTAGGCCTACCAGTGTTTGACTTGAACCCGTGCATATTATTATTTTCAGGTAAAAATAAACATATGGATAGAAAGGTAAATCACTATTATTATAAGTAACACCCCGTTCTTAACATTATTAATAAATTACAAACCCCGATGTAGCCTACTTGAATAAACTAATGAAAGCATATGGTCCTCCCGGGATTCGAACTCGGGACACCAAACCCAGAACATAAGCACCTAAACCATTACACCACCAACACTGCCCAATGACTTCAAATTCCTTTGTTATGATCTTGATTGTTTACAGTAAAGTGTTATCAAGAATAAAGACCCCATGTTACTCATAGGGTTAACACACACTGGATTCTGGGAAGCAGGCAAATATAGAATAATTAAGGGGGGATGGTTCACTTTTCTGGACCCCCTTCTCCCTCATGCTTAGCCCCTGTAATTTTTAGATTTTAAGACGTTCAGCCCATTAGTTTGGCGATTTTAAGACCTTTCGCCCCTTTTCTTTGTCAATATTAAGACTTTTCGTGTCATATAGGTGTGAATATTTTCCTGGCGAGCGATAGCAAACCTGTAATTTAGGATGAACTGGCCTTCGGCCTGGAAATTTTTCTACCGAAATATGTACACATTTCATTGAAATGGGATCCTGGGGTTGTTTTTAAAGCTTGATGGAGATGTAGCGAGGAAACTAATATATATTATATATATATATCCACTATCCCCTTAAGGGTACGAACACAAAATAATAGTGGGAAAGCTTAGAGTGACAGGGGATACACATATGCTGCGGGGAAAAAGGTTGATGGCACAAGTCGAGTACGAAATTGATGGTTAAAAATATATAAGAGACCTGAGTACGATGCTTAGGGGGTCAAAAATACTACTGAAGAAAGGGAGAGAGAGAAAGAGGAGCGGGGGGGGGGGGGGGGCGGTAAGTGGATGAACTCAAATATGTCCTAAAGCGAAATTGGTTGGGAGAGAGAGAGAGAGAGAGAGAGACAAGGGCGTGCGGTAAGTAGGTGTACTCTAATATTGGGGTCCTAAAGCGAAATCTGTTGAGAGAGAGAGTGTGAATCTGCTTGACCTGGGTTCGATCCCAGCCAGGGTGGCCTATATAATGGTGTGGTAGTACGTCCTAGCGTGTTTCACATGCTTATTATACTCCCAGTCGGGGGACACCTCATTGATGCATACAGACAAATAAACACACACAACAAAGCCACTCCAACAGCTTCCTCTACCTACAACACCCCTTCTCTACTATCTACACTTTCCCAGCCGTATGTCCTATAGTCTATTCGCTGTAAGTAGGCGATAAATCATGACCTCTAACCTTTGTAACTCAAAAACGACTAGAGTAATCCAGCTTATATGTCTACCATTTGGGAAGAATATAGGCCTATATGGCAATTTACAGCCAATTTGCTCTAGCCCTTTTTGAGTCATTTAGATGTCGCTTGTTTTACCGAAAAATGTACAGATTTATCTTGAAAGGGGCTCAAGGGAGTGTAATTATAAGCTTGATGCAGGCTTAGGGAACAAAATAAAAACCTCCCCTTAAGTAGGCCTACTTCATTGATTTGGCCTCTTAATCTACACTTTTCAAAACAGACCGAGATCTCTCATCAGAGAGAGAGAGAGAGAGAGCGAGAGAAGTGAGTGTAGTCCATCAAATAAGGAGTAGAAAAGCGAAATCTGTTGAGAAAGCGAAGGGGACAGGCGTTTTTTAATTCTCAGTAGGATGACACCTTCATTTAGCCAACCTTTCCAATCAGACGACGATCACTGATTTATTTACTTTCTTAAGGGTTAACTTTTTGGTTGATTTTTTTTTTTTTTCATTTATTTATTTTCTTTTAGTTTCCTCCCTAGACCTCCATTAAGCTTAATAAAACAACACCCAGACCCCTTTTTAAGATAAATGTGTACATTTTGCGGTACAATTTCCCGGCTGAAGGCCGGTTTCTATCAAATTACAGGCTCGCTATCGCTCGACAGGAAAAAATTAACACCTAAATGGCACAAACGGTCTTACAATTGACAACGGAAAGGGGCGAAAGGTGTTAACATCGCCAAACTAATGGGCCGAACGTCTTATAATCTCAAGACAAATAAGGCTTAACAGGAGGGAGAAAGTGGACCAGAATAACGACCCATCTCCCCTTAATCCCAATATCATCCCGGGCCCGAGAATTAAGACGTAAATGTTATATAGGCTACGCTCGTCTCAACACAAAAGCCCCTGGCCACCGTCAAAACAAACTATACTGGAGCCAAGAGGTGCGCGCTGCCGGACGTACGAGGAAACCACCCTAAAACCTACATTACACCATAACTACTTGTGGTATGTATTGAACCTACTTTGATATCAACGTAAATACTATCAATGTTTACTGTGATGTAAATAAATCACAAGCTAAAAGTTACATTAGCGAAATTATATGACTGCGATCGTATGACAAGTTGTGATGTTGGTCAGGCAGAGTATATAGCCAAGTTCTAGCACAGCGAACCACAACATTGCTCCACGTGTGGTTGGTTGCATAGTTCGGTGAGTGCTGTGAGTGAATCTGGTCTTCTGTGGGTTAGTAGTGACTGGCAGTCAGTAGGGTAAATCGAAAGAAAAACATACAATGGAATTGTGAAAGAAACATGAATATTACGAGTGTGTTATAGCGACAGACCTTACCACCTGCTCTAACTAGTCATTTGCAGGTGTTATTAGGGCAGTGTCCTATTGTCATCATGACTGTGGTTGCCCCGGCGCCGCGACCTAGCTCCCTACTGCCGCGGGCCCCTGCCCCATGGCGTCCTGCGGCTGCGGCAGCTCTAGGACTGCCCGCGGCTGTTCAGAGCCTTCTACAGCAGTTAGGGGGAACATTCCACACTTACCACCCATTCCGCCGAGCCAGGAGTGAAGGAGAGGTGGACCCCAACATTCCCCGCAGCCCTGCACCACTGCTGCTGCTCAGTAGGAATGCCCTCGTGTCATCATTTGGACTAAGAAAGTTGCGGCGACTGTTGTTGTGGGCTGGAGCCCCCCGGGCAGTGTCACGGCTGGTGTCAACAGTTGGTGCTGGTGAGTGCGAGTCTTTGGGGGCAGCGCCCCTTACTGATGTGTTCGCCCAGCCCTTCTTCCACCGTGCTGTAACGTGGCGTGTTACCTGTTGCCTGGACAGACAACCTTACCTCACCACCTACGCTGCCACCTCCGCCATTCACGGCTACTGTGTACCTTGGGTAAGTAACTCCTCATAATTATTATATCCACCATTCTAGCATTCATCTTAAACCAGGCCACCTAGCCGGCTGCCTATTGTCATGTACCCAACTTGATTGCTTAGATGTAACAGAAAACACATTTTCAATTGCATACTTTGGTAAGATTTTACGGTTTGACTGTAACAAGCCCCATCGATGTTTGTGTAGCCTATAGGTATGTTATATAATAGTCTTCAGTCCTATATATGTCCTTCCCGTCGCAAAAATGTATTATAAGGGAGATTATTACCCGGAGATATAGGGTAAAACACAGAGTCTTCACTGCATAATGACGTCCTGTGTTACGGGATTTCTGCTTTAGAGATTTTGTTTTTCCCTCCTACCTTACTCGGGGGACCTTACAGTTGCGCGATCCAGTGCTGCTTTGGTAATTGCGTACATTTTAGGTTAGTTTCTATCAACGTATTACTTTTAGGTTAGGTTAGGTTATGGGTTATGTTAGGTTAGGTAAAACAACACTGTATATCAAAGAAAAAATGCAAAAAAAAAAACATACACATTCTAAAACTCGTGACTGTCACACCGTATCAATTTACCCATAGCCTACTTTTAATGACATAGGCTAGGCGTAGCCTAATTAGCCTAGCTAGCCTAGCCTATGTTATTGATGACATGTTCAAATCAGCTGATGAGGGATACATGGTCTTGCTAGGTTATGATTAGGCTAAACGGCTCGGACAGATTCTGCCTGCAGCCTCCGTCACACATAGCCTAGGTCTAGGCTACACGATTTTTTTTTTTTTTTAATAGGCTTGACTGCCCCAAATTTTGTAATATTCCAATTTATTTTTGGCAAAATCGAGGGCAGTCGGAATCAAATATCGTCCAGCCAACCCAGTCTCATGAACGTATACTTTTATTATTTTCTATAAGCTAGTCGGTACATTTGACTAGGCCTAACTAGACGTAAATAGATAAGGGCGATTTTCATATTTTTAGGGCCTAGGCTAATTATGCTATTTAGAAAAGGCTCGCCGCCTTATTAGGCTATACATAATTTATCAGGGTTCTATGGAATCCTTATACTGTACTCATGTAGGCCTATAATACACTGTGGGAGAATAATGTTGATAAATTTTATAAAACCCGATATTAGGCTATGGAGAAAAAAAAAAAAGGGAAAGTCCCATCACTCTCAGAGCTCCCTTGGACGTCCTCGCTGTTTACAAACGTCTTCATTATGGAGTAGACTATAGTTGATATTTACCCCCTGCTGGCAACATAGATGATGAATTGAAAAACGCGCTATATGTT